>NDXB01018869.1:61847-160338 GCA_002631895.1 Agapornis roseicollis
TTTTTTTTTTTTTTTTAAGGGAATCGGACAACCCTGGCTTGCTCAACGATTTGAGGTAATCCAGACACTGCTGAACCTTCTTTCTTTTGGAGTCTTTCCCCTCTCACTCTCCCCAGCAAAGTGGTACAAAACTTAAGTAGAGGTAGTATACAAATATTATGCAAAAGCAGACAAAGTTGATCACTGGTGGGTTGTTCTTGGGATGTTTATTTGGTTTTGTCTTCTGCTGTTTGCCTGTTATAAAAATGGTAGCAGTTTATGCCATAGAAACAGTATTATGTTTGCTGATGAGTGTTCCATCTTTTATCCTTAGATTCAAAGCCAGCTGGCAGCACTCTGAGGAGCAATCTTTCCCTGAAGACTCTGAGCTACTTTAAATGAAAGGTTCAAGATCATGTTGTCATATTAATGAGTTTGTTTTATAACACGATACAGATTCTCTATCCAACTCTAGAATATCCTCCAATGCACCTCCATGAACTACCTAATGACATTACCAAGGGGCAAACTCACAGTATAACAGCGAAAGCCACAAAGCTCACCTGATGTTACATTTCACTTCAAGTAAGTTTCAGCGTAGTTTCACAGAGGTTTCCCAACATTAGGGATCCACTCCTTTACTGGAGTGGGTCTACTTTACACTTACACAATACACCTATTTGAAGACTTCCAAGTTGCAGCTAAGCTGTTAAGAGGCTCTGGTTTATTTTGAATTAAAAAAAATTAAAGTTTCAACTGAGAAGCAAGTGGCAGCACGGTACAGTACTTAGTTGCCAGCTGGGCTTGAACCACAACAAAAGTGAGCAAAACTGATGCATTTCAAGAGGAAAAACATCATGAATAAAATCAACAGTTGTCACACGTTCCCCAAAACTGTCAGCTTTAATGTAGTTTGTCCCACTGTTGCTCATTCCCACCTTGTATTACAGCACACAACCATGAAACAGCCCTCCCATTCCATGCCTGCATGATCTCTGAAACCTCACTGTTACCTGGATATAGACACTGATCTGGATTAAAAGTAAACCAGCAGAAAAGGTCCTATAGCTAAGTTGCACAGAGCCAGCACACCTGAGTGGGGCAGTGCACCACCACACAGAGGCTACTGAAAGAACCCCTGCACCAGCATCACCTCTGTGTGCTCTGCCATAGCAGACTACCTGAGAAGCACGAAACAAATACAGCTATGTTAATGGTAACTCAGCACCCTTCACTGTGGGCCCTGCCAGAACAGCAAAAGGTCACTCTAAGGTCTACAGAAACAACATAGCAGAAAAACCAATTAGAGAACACAAAGCACTCCTTTGACATTTTGCTCCCCCCAAATCAAAATTGTCAAGACAAGAATAAGAGGAATAATGTGACTTTTTCATAGAGCACTGAGAATGAGTATAAAGTTTCAGGATATTAGTAGCATGAATGATGTTTGTAACCAATTACTGTAAGTGCTGCCAGGCAAGTTACAAACTACTACCTTCTCATGGTTATCAAACATTTATTTGGGCATGATTCTTAATTAGCAGTTTTAAAAATAATCTCTTCTGGTTTTGCTGTAATTATTCCTTTTGATCAGTTTTAAAAAATGCAGTTCACAGGAGCTTGAGATCTCACAGTGAAAAGTTTAATTCAAGACTACTTAAGTATCAAATTAAAAGCTGGAGAGTAACTGCCTGAACAGTTCTCTGGAACTGGTATCTTATGGAGAAAACCAGTTCTTTCACTTGGATAAAGTAAATTGCTACCAGTTAGTTATATACACTTACAAGAACTGTATTTGGATTAAAACCTTTCCTTGAAACCAAACTAATGGATCCACAGCAGATCAACTAGTAGACTCACTGTTCTCAAAGTATTATCATTAACAGGTGGACACCTCTGAAGGACATGCACCAAGAATTTCCCATTTAACATGTCAGCGACCTAGGCAATGACACATCATCCCTACCAGGAAGTCTGAAGGTGCCACAGGTGCCTGTGACCACAGGAACCAGTACTGAGGAGCAAAGGTTGATCTGAACCACCTGGCTAAACAATCAATTCAAGAAGCAACACATGCGCTTCAGTCAAAGCTCCTTACCAGCAACAGGACTGTGAGAGCTGGAGATATTGCTATGGCTGGCTATGACAGAAGTTTTAGTTTCCTAGCCTCTGCAATGCTTTATTTAAATGAGAGACTTGTGCTCGACATAGATGCAACCAGGGACAACTG
This sequence comes from Agapornis roseicollis, assembly GCA_002631895.1. Taxonomy (NCBI): domain Eukaryota; kingdom Metazoa; phylum Chordata; class Aves; order Psittaciformes; family Psittacidae; genus Agapornis; species Agapornis roseicollis. Next base: position 64,057 of record NDXB01018869.1, read on the forward strand.
TACTTGCCTCAAGAAGTCAAAACACAGGCACTGACAATAAGAGGGACATCCTTCAAAAGACACTGGGAGCAAAGGGCACAAGCTAATACTGCATTTATGTCAGTAAAGCTCTGAACACACAAGCACTAAGTTGGGTCGGCCTTTAAAACTTAACCTTAGTTAAGCTTTAGCAGGTATAATGCAAAAACTTTCCAAGTACCTTACCTTTTGGGTTATGGATTTTAGCCTCCTTTATTACCACACGAGATTTTTCAGTACTTACTCCAAGTTCTTGAGTAACAGGTAGTCTTAATTATTCGGATTACTTCACTATGAAAGCTATTATCAATCATCAGGAGTCAATCACTAAAGACAAATCGAGCTCAGCTCCTGAACCCCAGTTTTTCCTCAAGCTAGCACCGATGCATTTGAGTGACACCGCATCCCCTCAGCACAACAGGCGCTCAACAGGCAGGGCCCGCAGCTGCCATACCCGAACACACGCTCCGGGAGTTGCGGTTGCGGCACCAAGTCAAGTGTTCCCGCCGCCGGGCGCCAGGCACCCGCTCGCAGGTGGCCGGAGCAGACGCCAGCACTGGGACACGAGTTCCTGGAAACAACAGCGAGGGGCGGTCCCCAGCAGAAGCCCCTCACGAAGCGCCCGTAGCAGCGCAGATGCCTCACCTGTTGTTCAGCAACGCCTTGGCGCCACCTTCACACCAAGCTTTTCTTACCTGAGCACACCAACGCTCAAAACCTCTTTAGACCACAATGGGCGACAAACGAGGGGACGAGCTGCCCGTGCTGCCCCGGCGGCGACACCGACCCGGGGTCCCCAGGGCCGGCCCCATTCCCTTGCAAGTGCCTGGCTCGACCCCGCTCACCACACGACGGCGCCGGTTACACAACCGCGCCCTCTGCGCGGCGCGGGGCAGGGAGCGCTGCCCGCGGCCCGTTCCCAGCAGGGCACGGTCGGACGCGGCAGACGAACGCCGAGAGCCACCACCCGGCCTCTCCGCCCTTCGAGAGCCGCCCGAGCCCGCCTCGCTCCGCTCTTACCATCGCGGCGGCTCCGCGCTCCGCTACCCGCGGCTCTGCCCAGACTCGCCGGCGCCCCGGGACTGACGGGCGGGGAGAACGGAGGGGAGGGAGGGAGAGAGAGAGCGAGCCCGCCCTCCCCGCGCGCGCAGCTCGCGGCCGGGGCGGGGCGCAAACAGCGCGGGCACAGCGGCCCCGCGAGCGGCGGGGCTCACGGCAGCGGAGGAAAGATAAAAGCAGGCGGCGGCGGGAACAACTGCCGCGCGCGGGAGACGTGTCCATAAATGGAGAACTCGCCGCAGCACAGCCAATGGCCGCGCGCCGGGACGTCATCCCCTGAGGGAATCCCGGCGCGGCGGCGTGCGCCCTCTCGCGCCACCGCCCCCACGGCACGTCCCGGCGCAGGCACCGGCCCCGGCGCTTCCGCCCCGCGCACCCGCAGCCCCTGGGGAAGCACAAAGAGCCCAGTGCCAAAGGTGCATGAAACGAGCCGAGGTGTGGGCACACAGACGCAATGAACCCGGGCGCTGGCCGCTGCCGTCCGCCCGGTACATCGTCGTTCTGACCAGAACACAATCAGTGCAATTCCTCGGGACTGCGTTTGCTAGGGACCGAAGTAAAGATACCCACAGCCGAGGGTTTCAGTCCTGCTAACAAACTGCACGCCTCGGGCTCGAAGCCCTGTAGTTGACTTCACGGATTTCTAACCACCACTCCTAAACTAGAATATAAAATGGCAATACCATAATGTAACAGTCATAACAGCAGCCAGACTCTGAGTCATCTGTTAACATTGCTCCTGATCTACCTTGAAAGCACTCTTGATAGGTGTAGTTCCTGTTTTTCATCATTAGATATTAGTCGGTTTAGTTCATTTCTTACTGAAAAACAAAGGGAAAAAAAAACCAAACAATGGTTTACACAGAATATAGTTATTCCATTGTTATTGTTTGTTTTTATAAACAAATAAAATACAGACCAGCTTCCACATCAATACAGACATTAGGTATAAGCAGATACCGACTTTTTGGACAGCTGCTCTGGCTCCTCTGGGGCAGGTGCTGGATCTGCATCCAGACCTGCCGGAACAGAAGAAGGGCAGTGGGTTTTTCCTCATGGATGTCTGCAGACATTAAACACGGCTGATGAAGTGTTACAAATTCAAACCGCCCTGATGCAGTCGATACAATGGGACAAAATTTAAACTGTTAATCTGGCCCCTTCCTGGGCTCCCCACACTCTGGCGGTTTGGATGAAACACAACAGCCCGGGGGGCATGCTTCATCCTTGGGTTTGAAGAATACCAAAAGACTTCCTCAGCTCAACTGGGTTTACAGCACTCTGTGATTACTGATCATGTGAAGGCTAGGATTTCCATAGGGATTGTGTTAGCCGACCTCAATACCAGAGGTATTTGATTCCCAGCAGAAGGTAGCAGCAATTTTATGGGAAAAGGATAAAAATAGTTTGCCTAGTATTTCATTTGAATATGGAAATGTTACATAAATTTATAAGACTGTGCTAAAAAGTGGTGTAAAAAAAACCAATCCTGTAAGAATCCTGACAGTGAATATAAGGCTGAGAAACAAAAGAGAATCTATACTGGTTTGGTAGTTTTTTTCCTATTTGCTTTGGATGCGGGTCTTTTTTAATGTCTAGGTTAATTTTCTTAAGACAGACATATTTGTATGTATGTGTGTTTACTTACATACAACATCTATGTTGTATGAAAAATGTTATGAAAAAAGTAGAGAAACTAGGCTGTAGGAGGAGAGTAAAAAAAGTGCATTCACACTGGAGAGCTAATGGAGAAACTGGTCCTGAGCTCACTGCAGTTTATGGGTATTGCTGGGGACCACCTACTCTAGATGGACTATAAGACGGTATTCAACAAAAATTGTAGGGACAAAGGTATCAGTGCTCTGCGTCTGCAGGAACCTTTGCTTAGCTCTGTGTGTACCAAGCACAATCAAGTTTACAATGAACTCTTTTCATGCTTCTAAACATAGTCATTTTATTCTGCTTATTTTAATGATAAACATGTAATCCCAAGCTGACTGTTTTAAGTGAATTATACTTGTTCAATAGCCATGCTCAAAAGCAGGGGAAGGCATTTCCCTTCCAATGTCAGTGGTGGTGTGCCTGAATGTTCTGCATGCCTGGGCTCCTCCAGCCCATAATGTGTCATAGTCATCTCCAGGAAAGCCAGAACCCACATTTTCATCTTGGGGAGCTCCAGTGGAGTAAAAAGGAATCTCTGTACTTTTAAATTATGCACAAAACTTAGAAGTGGTGAGATGTCTGTCACAGCATTCATACGGACAGGTTACCTCTAAAAGACTTAACCTGAAAAGTTGTAAATCCTTGCATCAAGAACTTGCACCCGTTTTTTCAGTGCATGTATTGTCTGACAGAGTTGTGTTGTGTTACTAACACCTACCAGCTCAAGCACAGAAGTGCCAGCACTGAGAATTATATTGAGGATATTTTCTGGCTGCAAGCCGTTGCAGCACTTGGTCCTCCTGGTACTGATCACTAGTGCTAAGCTCCAGGAAAACATTTGAGGACAAGCTTCACTTCAGTGAAGGAGTGAGGTTTTACTGACTTGGCATTCGGGACTCTGTCTGAGGTAGGTACAGGCTACTGACGGGAGTGATTACAGCCTCTTTGCCATCATCTGATATGGAGCCCACATCACACCATCCAGTGCCTCAAGAGAGAAGCTGTTGCCTCCACAGTGCATCTGGTAACTCACACATGTGTCCCCAGCTACCCACTGTCTGAGTGACACAGGGTGCCCACACTGATGCTGAAATGTATAAGGACTAGACTGTCTGAAAAAAGAACATGGTCCTTACCTCTGTAAGCCCACAGAATACAACTTTTCCTTGTCTTCCGTTCCAAAAATATTACTGTGGCTTCAGACAGAAATATTTCTTATGAGAAGCCAGTGAATCTGGAAAAGATGAGAAATCCTCATGACATACACAGTGCCCTGACTGCTTTCTAAGTGGTTAAGACTGACAGCAAAGAAAAAAAGAAGCATTGCTGCTTTCCTCTTCCTTACAAAATGTGTTCAAAGTAAGTTTATAAACCACATATTTGTCTTCTGTTGGCCAGAATAATTTAAGTAATAATTTAATTAATGCCTGAAAGCCATTAAAATAAGGCTTAATGCCCTTATCAAGACATCATATTTCTACTCAGAAAAACACACAATTTGGTATTTCTTGGAAAGATGAAGGATTTGTGCCACAGAAAAACAAACGGTATAAAATTAAAAATTCAATGCAATTTTTTTGCTGTATCTGATTTCCAAGGAATGAACAGAATAAACAGACACTTTATAATCTCACTGCTAAAATGCAGATGGTTATATTCTGCCCTCAGCTACATTTGTCAAATACAGATTTATACTTACAGAAAAAAAAGAATGGATTCAGCAATTTCTTCTTGTAAAATGAAGTGACAAACAAAATGTCATGTATCAAACAAAGGCAGAAGTTTTTTACTCAAAATGTGATGAAATCACTTCTGTCATTAGGACAGATTTCCATGTTGGAAAACAGTATAATAATGTCAGCTTTCTTTCACTATCTTTCTCCACAGTTAACACAGTATCTCCCTTCCTCTCTTTTGTTTGCCTTAAATTAGAGAAGCATACCTGTTCAGAAGATATGCTTATTATGTTTAACATGTCCATCTAAAATACCACTACAGTAAAAAGTACAGTAGCAAGTGAACAGACCTTTTCAGCCAGTGGTTTTTTGTCTGGGGTGGGGTTTTTTTGGAGGATAAACAACATGTCTGTCTGGCTCTGGATCTGATTAAGAGAAGCCTCAGACATAAGAGATACTCAGAATTCATGGAGTTGAATTTTTCTCTAGCTGCAAACCAAAATGTATGAATAATGTTGTTATTTGCAAGGCTGGTATAAATCTGGAAGAAGTCCACAGGAATGCAGAAACTGAGGAGTTTTGCTGCCTGTGTTCCTGTGACTGACTTCAGTTAAGCTGTGGGTTCACATCACCAAAAGTACAAGAATTATTTGGGTTATTTTCTTCATCAGAGGGAGATTTTTTGAAACATTACACAAGCTTTTAAGATCAAAACTTTATGTTATGATGAGCAACCTGATCTAACATCAACGTTGGCCCTGCTTTGAACTGGGAGTTGGAACAGATTCTCTTCTAAGGGTTCCTTTCAGCCTAAATTGCTTCATTCTGTAATTCTGTGATTATTTAAAATGGAGTTCCATTCATGAGTGAGACAGTTGAACACTCCATAATTAAATAATTATTAAATAAATTAACATTAATTAAATAAATTAACATTATTGTTGATATTGTGCTTTGATAAGGAAAGTGATCTGAACTGGCCTTTAAGAAAATAAATCTATGTATTCGGTATCAATTACACAGAAGATGTAATGATATAAAATACAGCAGTTCAGTACTGTTTTAGTTAGAACCATCAAGGAAGTGATGTAAGTATAAAAATAAGGATCTCTGCTAACACAAAATGAAAAGAACATTTGGGTGGGTCAAACCAAAGATCATTTACCTCAGTGTCCTGTATCAGGCAGTGGCTGGTACAGGTGCCTAGGGAAGAGTGCAAGAACAGACAAGCATTTACATATCAGCTCCCCATCCTTCATCCTCTGCCATGCTGAACTCTGTTGTCAGACACAGGCTATTGGGACAAAGTGGACTGAGAGCAGGTATTGAGGTACCTGTTAATGTTATTTTCAAGACTGAAGTAGGAGGTACAGATGTTGACATATCTGTAAATTAAAATAATCAATTTGCTTTAAATAACAATTTGTTTTCAATCCCTATTTCTGAAGGCGTACAACCTCCTAAAAACACTGAATATCCAAAAAGCAAGAAAAATCACACCATTCTATTCTTGGAGGTTTTCTAGAGCAGGCTGGATAAGACCCTCAACAACTGCATTTGGCCTCATCAGTGACCCCGCTTGGAGCAGGAGGCTGGCCAAGTGTCCTCCTGGGGTCCATGCTAACCTGAATGATTTCACAATCTATGATTCTCAGTTGGTTACTATCCTATTTTGGAAGCAGCTATGGCATGTTTTGTTTCTGGGCCAATCCTTTGATGTGGGAATCACTTTAAATAAATAGGTCAATCAGAGTGTGGATTCAGCCCTGCCTTGCTTTTTACAATAATATGTGTACACTGTAACACTTTTTCTTTGCATCTGCCAGGACCCCAGTCCTGCAATGTTTCCCCTATACAACAGTAGAAGACATTGTATATATTTTAACCAAAGCCAGAGACAATCTGCTATTTCAGAGGGAGCTGATGCAGTAAGTCTGTCTGCGATTTTACTTACCCTTTGTTTACCCAAGGTGGTTTGTACTGAAATCCAAAGAATGACGTAGGCAGGAAGCAAAAGTGCAGGCAGACACACCCTCTAAGGACTTTGCCTTTCTCTCGGATCATATGCCTCTGTTGTGCAAAGGACAGATCATCTTTGCTGTAATACATGAAGTTTTACTGAAGCTACATGTTAGATCTTGTTTGAAAAAGATAACCCAGAAATCTTATAAACGAAACTATTATTTGTCACTGATTTTAACAAGCTTGCCTTCTATCAGGATTTGTTATATGCTGTGGAAAAATCCATACGTCAGTCACACTCTCAGCTCTTTTACACCATTAGTCATTCGGAGTAACTACTGCTTTGGCAACACCGAACTTTCTTTCTGGAGGCCCTGCTCTGGTGCGGGAGCCACAGGCCTGCCCCGCTCCTCAGCTCTGTCGCTGACCCCGCCGCAGGGACCCCAGCCGTTGTGTTTGGGGTCTCTCCCTCCCTCCCTCCTTCGAACCGCTGTGCAACCTCAGCAGAAGCGATGGCCCGACGGGGTTGTCCTGGCGGCTGGAATGTTCACGTGTTCCCATCCCGTGCCCCCCCCCGCGGCTGCCGCGCGGCGCTGTCCCCCAGCGAGCGCGTTCCCATGGCGACGGCGTCCTGGCAACCGCTCCCGCTCCCGCAGCCCGGCCTGCGGCGGCCGCCCCACTCCTGCAGCCCGGCGGGCGGGCGGAGGCCCCGCGCTGCGGGCGGACGGACGGGCAGACGGACGGACGGACGGAAGCCCCGGCTGCTTGGAGGCAGTCGCGAAGGCTCGCCAACGGCTGCTCTAGCGGTGGCAGCGCGTTAAGGAGCGGGGCTCAGCCGGCCGCTGGGATGCAGGGAAAGATGGGCAGCGCTGTCCTGCCCTGATCCAGCACGGGTGAGTGCGCGCAGCGCCCTGCGCCCGCCGCTGAGTCTGTCCCAACTCTGTCCCTCCGTGTTGCATGGCCGTAGAGTGGTGTCTGCGCCGCGGTGTTCTGTCAGCTGTCGCCTACCCCGTGTCTCACAGCCCTCACCACGATTCCCGATGACCCCCGCACAGCGGGGTGCCCCCGGCGCGCCCGGGCCTGCCTGCGCGGCAGAGCCGCGGGCAAGGCGAGTGCAGGCGGAGCGGAGCATCCCCGCGGCGTGCCGCCGAAACGGGTCCCAGCTCGCACCCCGAATTCTGCATGGCTGCGTTAGCACCAAGCACCTGAGCAGGCGCGTTTCTCAGTGGACCCTTAGCCTGGGCTCGGAGCTGGCACGGCTCCCTCTCTGCCAGGAGGGAGCCCCCGCCCCGCACTCCACCGCACACCGCATTCATGTTCACAGAACGTCATGGCAGCGCAGAGGGGTTTTGCAATGGTTTGTTTCACGTGACGCACTGATACATGAGGTTTTGACCCATCTTTTTGCGAGTTGTGACACAGGGGCTTTCTCATGTACTCCAAAATGTCGCCCCAAAGTGCTCCAGAGTAACACCAGGATCTGCGGCTCCGGGGCAGTGCTGCCATACGGTACAGCAACCAAAGTGGTTTCTATTTTCAGAAGAAAAGAGTGATTAAAGTGTTTGCCTAGGCAGGTATTTCAGTCTGCTTCGATTCCCATGCAACTTGTGTCAAGTCACGTAGTCCCCACGTGCTTCACTTCCTGACCAGCAACAGAAGGAAAATAGTATTTTCAGGAAAAATAATGCTTTCCCACCACCCAAGCATATTGTGAGAATGAATGTGAGAACTGCTCTGACGTGCACTGACATTACAGCAAGTATTTGACACAGGTTTTCATAGAAGATGGAGAACTGAACATTACAGATGGGATTATCCTTCAAAACAGGAGAAATGGAGAACCCACAGAAAATAAACATGCGAGGCAGTTTGCTGAAGTGGGCAAGGGATGCCACAATACAAATAGCAAGGAATGAACTTTGCATTGCTAAAAGCGTTTCTTCAGCGTGTCCCATGTATGTTTTTTTTCCAAGGCTTTTACATGTCTGATGTCAGTGACATGAAGAAATGATAAATGAGGTGCCAGATGCTCATATGGAAAAGCTGCCTTATGTATCAACTGAACTCTTGCTTTTGGCAATCAGGCATACCACTTAGAACTGGGAAAATCTTGTCCATGTGACAAGTATATTTGGAATATTCAGTAAATCAAATCAATCAACAAAAATAACTGGCTAATATGTCATGATTTAAATTGCTATAGTAGTGTCAAGCAGGAGATAACATGTAAAAAATATAAAGCACCTGAAACCCATATTTGAACTGGTATCCAAGTTGATTCCAGTTTACTGCCACTAAAATCAGAGCTATGTGAAATTATGCTCCTCTGAATCTAGGCACAGAATATATTTTTTCCCTTTGTATTTATTAGTCTAACTATTCTATGATTCTAAATTGGTATTATGCTCATAAAGAGGGAGTCTGTCATTAGTTCTCACACCTAATCCATTATTGTTTACTGTAAGTGCCTCCAAACTGCAGAAAAGCTTTTTTACAACTGCTGAGCAGGGTCTTAACACATCCTTTCTGGATGTTAGACGAGCACAAGAAATCTGATAAATGATGGGGTATTTCACTGTTGTACTGAGTGATGTGCTTCAGTCAGCAGGAGCAAATGAATGAAAATCCATATGTGTAACTTAAGTTTCATAGGCACAATTTCTCCAGACATTTGCATTTAGCTGCATGTCTAATGCCGTCTGGCAGAAAAAAATAAAACCTTCAAGCAATCCTATGCTTGCTTTGCTGCAAACAGTTTCTATTTTTTTCAGTCAATAATAAAGGAATACTGAAGGTTGTAAGATTACAACACTTACTTATTTACAACACTTGCTACAACCCAGTCGAGGGTTTTTTTTTGTTTGGCTGGTTTTTATAAGGTGTATTTCACTAAGATACTGCTAGATGTACAGACTTTAAAATTTATTCTTCGTTTTTCTAGGTAGCATCCAGTGCTTTGCTGCTGTGATATGCATAGCTCTTCTAAATCAGTGGGATATTCCTGAGTTTATAATTGAGTTGTGTTTAAATGCCTCATTGCATCAAGATCAGTAAGACACATTATGGTCCAGAGGATTAGGAGTGAATGAGCTCAGATCTACCGAGAGGTGCCCGGTTACTGTACTGTGTAACACTGCGCACAGCAGGGATGCCCTGCAGAGTGATGACATTGTTTAAAAGACAGCAGCCGGGAAACCATGAGTGTGAGGAACAGGCTGCAGGACTGGACAGTCAGGGCCTGGGCAGGACTTTGAGAGAAGAATTCATCAAGACAATAGCCAGTTCTTATACTGTGCCTTTTACTTATAGGCACGCAAGGACTTAAGGAGAAAAGTATCTGTGGCTTCCATAAAGGGAAACAGAATCATTAGATATAGAAACAACTTGTCCAGGGACTGAGCAAGGAATTAGAATCAGACCTTCTGAATTGCACGCAGTCTAGTGTCACTGCTGCTCAGCAACCCAGCTTCTCTCAAAACTATTTTTCTCTAATTTGTAGTTTCTGAAGCACCGTGCTATAAATAGAACACACATACTGTGACAATGTTTGCTCTCTGCTTTTAGGCAGTCCTTTCATACATTTCTAAAGCACAAACATGCTTGGGATTTTGAGATTTCTGAGGGTAGTCCTATCACTTCTTTACCATCAGTATTTGACTATTTTGTGTCAATAATCCTATTTTCCTGTTTGTACAGCATATTACACCATATTTCATCAGCAATTGCAAAATTTTTTCATATATCAGCCTTTAATTTTCAGTAAAGATTTTGGGTTCCCAAGCAATTCAGGTTCAGGCCATGCTCATCCTATCTGTAGTTAATGTTTATTTGGTTTATATAAGATGGAATAGTTGGATTTGATTGAGGATACCATCTTTTTCATTAACTTGATTTCTGTCAATGAACAAAGCTATTAGTCATGTACTGGTCTCACAGTAAGATATCCAAAATGTTCCTCTGAAGCTACTTAACAGACCTGCCCTGCTGCAATGTCTGTCACAGTCTGGTTGACTATGTCTAAAAATTAAAACCAGAATTTATATTCTTATCACAGAAGCATTTACAACATAAAGTGTGGTCATTTAGATTTGAAGACAGATTAATGCAAGGCTCATTTTTGCTAAACTATGCTGATATCACACATTTTATTTGGGATTCTGACTGCTAATGCTCTTACCGGAAAGATACCCCAAAAAATCTGCTGTCATGAAATATGTTTATTCCATTCTCTGGCTAATACCTTTGAAAACTTTATGATAATCCTGTTGCTCTTAGTTTTTTATTGATTGATTAATGATGTCCTAGACCAGCAGAGAGATGGGGGACAAAACGTTTGTTTGCCTCTGTCCTGCCAAACCAGTTCTGTGGGTCAACAGCAGATTTCAGTTTCAAGGCTGTCAACTGTGCCTTTTTCAAGAGTATCGTTTTCCCTACTAAAAAAGCTTTTTAGCAGTTTTTTTGTTTCTATTCTTTTGTATTAATTTTTATCTGTATTTATTCCATAAGCAATATCTGAATTCTGAGATCAAAGCAGTCAGCATAATCTTAAATGTTACTTAAAGGTTCACTTAAAACAGAAGCATTAAGTTGTTTCAGTGCCAGATATAAACTATTAAATAATTCAATGTGTACTTTTTCAACAGACATATATTATTGACCAGAAAATGGCCCAGCGAAGCCCAATCTTCCCAACTCTTGCCCCTTCTGAAAGGTACAGTTTGGAATGTAAAAAATAAAATCTTCATATTTCAAAGTATTATGTGTCTCTCAGTTCCCTATATATAGTAATTCTGTGACTTGGAACTTTGGCATTAGTATGCAAAGCAAAGTGAAATACTGTAGATTCATTCAAATCATGGCCAAAATTACAATTCCTTACTCAGCTTTTACTTAACCTTTTCCCAGAGAAACCGAATAGTTTAAACTGTGAGTAGAAGTCCGAGAACACTATACTTAGCCAGTCTTCTAATAGTATGGACTAAGTGCAAAAACTCAGAGTCAGAAGAGACCTTTACTGGAGTCCTCATACATCTTTACCGATATCATGGTGAAAGTAAACTGTTAATTTGGCTCATTAATAGGAAACAACATGGAGAATGCACAGTAAATACAGGGTTCCGAGGAAACGATTGTGTCTTTCAAAGTGGGGTTGAATCTGTATCTTCCACCTATGCTTTGGAAATTTTTCTTTGCTCTTTACAGAACATAGCAGCAGGAAAAGACTGCATGCATTAGCAGCCTAATTTTTACTTTGAGCACCCATGAGCTCCATTGCTTTCCATGGAAGCTATGCAGTGCAGAACTCTTGAAAAATCTAGACAATTATTTAAGGTACCCAAATGTAAGCTATTTTGGAGGACAATTTGACTTCTAAGACTATGAGAAGCTAGTCATAATTTTGGTCTCTTCTCAGTTAGTACATGTGCATATGGTCCTGTGCAGGACATGGAGGAACAAGCTTTATTACAGAATAGCTATAGAGACTGTAAGAAGGAATGGATACAAGCTACTCCTTTTTAATCTTGATCTGCTTCCATTTAATTTGCAATATCTGCCTTCTGCAGTTGCTGCTTTGATTAAGCCTGAAAACTGTAGAGCCAAATAGCATTACTTTTGTAATACAATAGAAAGGTTTTGAATTTGGATTCTTAATCAAATTATAGCTCTGGATTGTAACTTATTTTATAATGCTAATGTTCTTTTCTTAAGACCCTTTGCTTTTTTAAGCTTCTTTAAAGAATATGAAAAAGAGTCTGACCTGCTTTTGTACATGATAGACACAGTAGCCAACACTTATTTGTAGAAGTGGGTTACTCTGTAAGTGTTTTTGTGCTTCTCGCCAATACTGCTACTAAGGTAATATTGCACTTTCTCCAGTGGAAAGACATTGCAGAGTTGTGTGTGAGAAATTAACAATATGTGGATATTCTTCTTCACTAGACGGGTTCGAAACATAGCACTGCATAGCCAGGCATTGACAGCGGTGCCGCTGGCATCTGCGAGCCTGGTGGATCAGCTGGAAGACAGAATCCTAAGCCATGAGAAAACAACGGCGGCTCTTGTGGAACACGCTTTTCGCATTAAGGAGGACATTGTTTCCACTCTGCACAGAATGCAGAACAAAGGGGGGGGTGACCGGTTGGCTAGGCAACTCTTGGAGGAACATATCCGAAACATAACGGCAATAGTGAGGCAGCTTAATCGGGACATTGAGGTATGTTAAGAATTTTTCACAGGACTAATGCCATCACAGCTACTTATCCCTTCTGATTTAATAAGAAAGTTTACCACAGGATAACTAAAGGTCAGACAAGGTCTAAAGATCTTGCAAGCTTGTGAATTGTTTTTGTAACTTGAAAAACTGCTTGCAAGTTGTATAATTATTTCAGTGGCTATGAAGATAGCACAGCACATTAGCATATAAACACAGAAACCTTTGTGGTACTAATAAGCTTGCTTTGAAAAGCTGCATTGGAAAACCTCAAAAAAATGAATTAACGCAACAGTCATACCCAGCTCAACTTCAGACCAAAGCCTGTGCTGTATAAACACCAGGAAGTGCCTTAGCTCTGTAATAAACCTTCTTTCACTTCCAACTTAAAGATGACACCATCAGCCAAACACAACTGCTCTTTTTTATGACCTAATCACATGCAGATACATGGCTTCACCCCTGACCTCTGCTGCAATGAGCAACAGGGGTGTGGTGGGGAAAGTAAAAGGATAAAAGTTAATATTTAAGTCTCCATTCTGTTGTCAAGTCATACTTTATACATATTATGGTACTTATAAGCAGATTGGACACTGAGAATAAAAAAAAATATACAACCTAAAAGGTGTCTGGTTCAGTTCAAGACTAAACAAAGCTTTAAATACAGTAATAAAAAAATAGTATCTGATGTTATGAAATACTGAAAAATAATAAGTGACATTTTAAGAGTACGTTAAATGTGACATACTGAGATTGTATTTGCATATGAATGCTTTGTAGATGCTGCAGGAACAGATACGTGTCAGAGACAATCTCAGCTATGGAACAAATTCTACCCTGAAGAGTCTGGAAATGCGGCAGCTTTCTGGTTTAGGAGATCTTCGGGGAAGAGTTGCAAGGTAAAAGTCAACACAGAAGCATATTCTGGGGACTAGCTAATGTTTTTTTAATCCTGAAGTATGAATGTTAATGAAAATGGGCTGAGTTCAACTTTGGCAAAATTCCTGGGATAATTTTACTCTGTGTTTTCAAGAAAATGAATAATAATCCTTTGCATTGTAGTATTACATGTTAAACATAACAGTGTTATCTTTGATTCCTGAAATTCCTGAAATTAATTTTTAATAAATTACCTGAAATTCCTTAGGAATTTGGAGTTGGTTCAGCTTTAAAGACTACTATGGTTGGACTGGCCTATCTTTGAAACAAATAAATTAGCACAATTATAAAGGCAGCATGGAATGATCAGCACTTGTAAAGAACAGAATAGTTGCACATTTTTTGCATATATCTTAGAAGTAAAAATCTGTGTGCTCAGTTATTGGTTAGCCATATTAAAAAAAATGTATGGGCTACTGACATGTAAAGAATTGAAAATTATAAAGTAACAGAGGGTTTACAGGTTATTTGAAAGTCCAGATTACAGTTGTGCCCCTACACAGACCTCACATTGTGCTATCAACGACATATTTACAAACTCCAGTTTAACAACATTCGCTTAACTGTTTGTAAAGTTGAACACAAAAGACAGATGACATACACAGCTACAGAAAAAGGATCTAATCTGGCCTAAATTAGTTTGGCTCATAACTCTGGTGGAAGTCTACTTGTCCTGAATTTGACCTAGTGTCTATATTGTACAGATAACTTTTAATTTTTCTTTTCTTGTACTTCAACTGGTTTAGTGGTAACCTTCAACAGCCAAAAGAAATAATCAGGAGGGATTTTCCTTGAACTAAAGTTTTCTCATAAATTATTGGGATTTTTTTTGCAGTTCCCACTAACATACACAGCCCATTTTGTAAAGAACTTTAGAGAACTTTTACTTTCTGTTTTGCACTATCCTTTAGTGCATAAATGAACTGGACATTAGAAATGAACTAGACATTTATTTTGTCAAACAACAAAACTGATTGAAAAAATACATATGGAGATATATACAAACGTATATAGCTATCTCACTGACAAACCCCTGAGACATTTACATGCTTAGATCTTCCTGCTTCTTTATCTAAAAAGTCCTGTTTGAGAGTCATACTACATCCTGAGAGAAGTCCATGTTTGGAACAACACAGTTACTGACACCTTCTAAAGCCAAATATAGTGCCTTTACTTTCAATAACAGAACTCAAATTGACAAACACATGCCAGCACAAGCTTTACAATGGGACTATCACCTCTCCCAAGTACTTGCTATGATGACTGATAGTGGGACTAGCACAGGCTGTGCCAGGATTTTTTCCTTTATTTACTTGGGGCAACACCCATGTACTGTGCCTGGCTTGCAATTTATCTGATAATTGTGTGAGATTATACCAATTTGCCTTATGTTAGATTGGGCAAAAAATGCTGGCTATTTGTATTCACTACCCTAAGAGAATCGGTGTATTGTCCTTTTAACTGTTACCTTCTAGTCAGCATTAGCCTAGTGATTCTGTGATTACACTATGTAAAAATTCTCTCTGAATGAGGAAGAAAATAAGTTTCCCTTATCAGAAAGCAAGCAAAAGCAGTGTTCCATGGAAGAAAGCTATTTGCCTTTATTTACAGACATACTCTACTTTGAGAAAGAATGTGAATTATTATAGCAGTATCTGGAGATCATGGTCAAGATGGCAGTTTGTTATGCTGCTGGCATTGTATACTTACTAGAAGCATTCCCTGGGATAAACACTTTCTGATTACTTTAGCCAAGGTTCCTTATGTAAAGTAAGCTGAACTCACTTAATGTAATTTTAACATCTAGTCCTGCTATCTTTCAGATGAGTTCAAAGAGTGGAACTTTAGAAACATGATCAAGTTACTGTGGGTTACCAGCTTACCATGCAGCAGTTTACAGCCACACTCAAGGTACAATGTATGGTTCATGCGGCAGTGACAGTGGGCTAATTTAACTTCAAGTACATCATGGTTGCTCTAGGCTAGAAGAACGCAGATGGACAATCAGTGTGATCAATTTATCTGTGCCCCGTGACAGCAAATCATGAGCCTGAGCTTTTTGGTCCTGTAATAATTTTAGTGTCAATCTCAGGATGCTGGCCAAGTTTCAGGTCCAGTAACTACACGCGTACTAAACATCCTATTCAACTTCAATATTGGTGAGATTGGTGTTTATTTCCTAATACCAACTGTTCTGCAACATGTCAATATTTAATCAAGCAACTGCCTCATTATTTCTTCAGGACTGATGCTTTAAATGATGAGAACAGGGATCCCTACATGCACATGCATTTCTGATGCACAGCTCCAAAACCATGCTACCCAAAGCTCTGGAAGAGGGAGATTTGGACAGACCTCACAGTTGACCTCACCTGCACCACAAAATCAACTAATATCACGATCAGAAGAAAACTGAATACACATTATAGCTCATGTCTCTGGGCTATTTCTCATTAAGCACAATTCATTGCTGAATTTGTAGAGCATCACTGCAGTGCTCACCATGAATGATCCTGTACATTTTCCTAAAAATCAGCATTATTACTGACTTCAAGAAAAATACGACTTCTATTGAATTCAGTTACACATTCAGCAGAAAATTAGACAGATGCCGACAGATCCATTACTCCAGTCTCCTGTCCCTGATGTTGGCAATTTTATATAACACAGATTTACTAATTCTATTTCTAGTGATACTTGATTATTACAGTAATGAGTACTGCCTTTTCATTTATTTAAAGAATCACTTGTGGACTATGCTAATTTGTCTGGAAAGTTTAAATACAGCAGCCTGATCAGAACTATACCAGTAGCTGTCTCTAGAAGCTTCCTGATAGATGAAACATGCAGAGAAATGACAGCTATGCACATTCAAATTGGGCCTACTTGGCATATTTAGATGATTTTTATATACACTATAGATCTGATTCATTTCAGACACACTGGACTCATTACATGTAGGCAGATTTTCCTACACTGCACAGAAAATGAGGCTGATGCATCTGGGATGTGCTGCATTTATGAACTACAGAAGTATAACAAACCTGCTACATTCTGGCTACTTGCTGTGTAGGAGATGCACGTCACGAGGGCTGATCTGGGCTCCTTGATTCAGGCTAGTCAGAAGCTACCAGCATTGCTGTTCTTGCTCAGTGGATCCCCTACATGCATCAACTTGCTTTTCACTAGTTCTTCAGCTACTTGTTTGTCAGTGGAACACTTGTATTAAAACTGAAACACCTCCTGTTACACTAAAACAGGAACATTAAGATCTGTATGTACCATTACAGTATATTTAGATAGCATCCTGCTGCAGAGTATTGATATAGTTCTCAGCTTTATCTAGTCCCTGGTGATACTGAATAGAGCAACCATTGTGTTTTGACTTCTTAGAGATCAAAGACAACAAAAATATTCCTCGGTGTGCCAGAAAAATAACTACTGCTTTTGCTCACTATGACTTGGAAAGCAGTTGTTTGGTAATTTCTCTGTTTACATTAAACATGACTTGTTCCTCAGATTATACTGTATTCTGAAAATGAGAATAATACTTGGCACTGTGAAATCTCTCAATTTCTTCTTCATATACTGATTTCACATAAGCATACAGCTTAACAATCAGAACCTTCAGAAAATGTATTCCAAAATCAAACACTGGTGAACTGAACACATTCTAGTGCATCTTTGGCACCGTTTCAACAGTTCATCTGTGCAATTGCATATGAAAAACTGCACTGGGTTGTTTGTATGGCCAGCTTCAGCATTTCAGACATGAAGACAGCTTTACTATGCATTTCTTTGTACAAAATGGTTTTTTATACAGCTCTTATACTTTTAAATGAATATTTTTCCTAGAAATCTTAATCTATTTTTCATTTCTTTCCTTGTGCTTTTAAGATGACCAAACCTGTAAAGCTGTTTTCATCTTCCATCTATAATCACAGTCTACTGGCTTAATTTATATAGCCAGTTTGATTAGATTACCCAGGAATTTAAATCCAATGTTCAGAAACATTCAGTTCTATTTTTAAGAAGAATTCTATTGTCATTTTAACTTGACTCTATAAAGAGCTATCAAAGCAGAACTTGCAGGGGTGTGGGAAATTCAGTGGGGATGGAAATGTGCCTTTCTTGGTGCCTTTTATTTGTTTTTTCTTTTTTGAACAAGGAAAAAATTCCAAACTATGATGTGTCCTTGTGTTTAGATTGCTCATTTTCTTCTCACCCTCGTGCAGTAGAAACCTGAGTCAAAAAGTCCACAGTCTTCCATATGTTCATCTTATTATTGCCTTGCTACCATTTGAAAGCTAGTGGAAGCATGAACTGAAGTTATTTAACTGTTTTCAGCTTTTAACTCAAAGTGTATACTCACATAACTAATACATCAGAATCTCATTCTTTGTCTGCAGGACACTAATGTTTTCTTCCAAGTCAAAATTGATCAGGTGTTTGTGAGTGTGTACTATGTATACATTTTGACATATATAGATACATACATATCAATAGATCTCAGAAAGACTTCTCTTTCACTGCTTCAAATGGAATATTGTTTTTTAACAACTCCCCAAACTTAGCAGAACACCTACATGACAGTGGAATTTAAGCTTTAGTCCAACTTTTTTGAAAGGGTGCCAACCACAGCATCCCTGTAGAAAACCAAAATAATCTGATAAATACCTAGCAGGCTGACAGGGAATTCACATAGTCAGAATTTTAATGTTCCAGTTACCATGCAACTGTATGGCCCCTTTGATCACATAACCCAGCCACACAAAGAGGAGAGATGCCCTGTGATTAAACCCAAATTGCTCATTTGCCTTCAAACCAATTACACATGCCTGCTGTTTACATTTGCTACAGTTGCTTTTTGTATTTTCTGTTATGCCTCAGAGAAACAAAGCTAACCATTTTTTTGAGCCCAGAGGCTTTTGGTGACTAGGTGCAAGATTATTTCATTCCCCTGATTCTCTCTGATCGTACCAACATGGAGAGATCTGGCTTCTCTCACCTTTCTAAAGAAACTGACTGATTTTAAGACCTACAAATTCATGGTTCACTGCCATGTAAACCTTAGCTAGCCTCTTACATATTAATCTCTCTGATATTACTCATTGCTCTCATAATGCTGAGCTGCTAAGCCAGAAATTAATTTTCACAAGTTTTACAATGTCTATGATCCTATGTTGCATTACTGATTATTTTTTATATTGAAATTGTACCGTAATGCTAAGTAGATGTTCCATTTGTCATTTTGAATGTTACTTTCCCTTCACGTTTAATGATAATGGTAGTTACTGTAACCGAGGTGATGAAAATGCATGTTGAAATGAAAGGCTTCAAACTGAAATGTGACTAAAAAAGAGGTTAATACGTGTCACTGGTTTAGGTAATGACTTAAGGTGCCTTAACTTGTTTCATTTTACTGCCTTTTCCTCCCTCAAATTGTGACTGCTGTCTGTTCTCCATCAGTTTCATAGATCAGATTTGCTAACACTGCCGATAACACTATTTCCCTTAGCAAAAAAATATGCAGGACTTGTACTTCACACAGGTATTCCTCCTGAAATTATATTTTTATGGCTCAGTTAATGCCCTTATTGTATTACTGTAGATGAAATCCACCTGACCAGCTTTGAAATGTGGTAGAAATTGCACATATTCAGTAGTACATTTATCCTGAAAATGTTACAGCATCAAAAACTGTTGCAGTGTGAAGAAAAGAAACAAGAATTATGTTCCAGCACTGTATTTGAGAGACAAAATTGCCTTTTCTTTCAATGACAGTTTTACCCAAATAAAGTCTAATAACCTTAAAATTTGTCACACATTGTTTACTACACGTTAATTGTGTACTGCTATTTCACAAATAAAAATAAGAATGCAAAACTCAGAGAAACACAGCTGCAATAATGTAAAAATAGTCCCTAATTATTTTGGCTTCTAATCATGTAAGCAAAATCATACACACCTTAACAGATGTCTTTTGGAGTATGACAAAATTGACGGTATTGAAATTCTGCATCTTTGCATTTCTAATGTGATTCCCCTGAATGATAACAACACAGTCTACACATATTATGTCAGTGCCAAGACGACAGGAATGTATGTGTCAGACTATCTGACTTCTAGTCCCATTTGGGAGTAGGTTGCTGAGTATTATGAGATCTATCACCATTTTTACAGTCTCAAAAGACACTGTTTCACTAGACAGCCACCAATTTCACAGTAATGCCCAGTTTAAAATGGGTAACTTTAAAAGCCTGGACCTTACAGTCTTTTCAGCTGTTGCTTTGGTATTTTATTCACACAGGTGTGATGCTGGGTTAGCCAGACTGTCTGCAGAACATAAAATTACCTATGAAAGACTCCAGAGCTTAAGTAAAGACCAACAGACCTCCAAGCTTATCTTGGAATCTAAAATCAAAGAAGCAGAAATACAGGTATGGTATTTAGACCAAAGCAACCCACGTATGGGTAAGAATTATAGTCCAATTCACACTGATTCCATTACTGTTAGTTATTATCCTGGGAGGTCACAGATTTACAAATGGAGAGGTGTATCTCCTCACAGTCCTTATTAGATTGAATATTGGAACATAGCTGTATTATTGTACTGCTCTAATTGAAAAAAGGTCTGTTTGCATGCTGTGTAGAAGGGGGCAGTACTTCAAAGCACCTGAAAGGACCCTAGGAATGAACAAAAGTCAACGAAGCCTGAATAGCTTCTTGAGGTTGGAATGTGAACACAACAAGAATGCTCTATAAAACTACTACAACAGTGCAAGCATCACTGTCCTCCCCTGTATGTTTTGGCCTTCCCAGGATCATTTTATATGTATTTAATTGCAATTTCTGAAGGTCTGCAAAACAAAACTGGTTTTCAGTTCTGTGAATCCATTGATGTGTCTGTCAGGTTTCTCTTCCACTGGGTATAAGAATGAAAGTGAGAACTAGATAGAAGCGGAGACGACATTAAGGCAAAGGATTCTTCATAGCTCCTTTCAAGGCGTTCCCATTTTCTTGGGCAACAGAAGTAATTTACATCTCCATTGTGCAGCATCTAAATGGCTAAAATTCACTTTACCTTTCTCAGAAGGCTCAGTACAGTACATTTGCACATCAGGAGCATATTATCAGGAATCTTTTAGAACAAAATAGTACATTTTCTAAAAATAAAAATAGTTTCTGCTAGTAATGACTTATTCCCAACTAAATCCAGCACTTTCATCACTTCAGAGCCACTGTACATGACCTGATAAAGAACATCACTCAGTATTGGTGGAGTGCTTTTTCATTTGTTTGCTCTGCTTATGTGGCAACACGAACGCCTATGGATCATATAAATTCAGCTACCCCAAGGAGAGGGAGCTTGCAGATGCTTTCAAGGCAAGACTATTCAAATTGTTTATGGCTGAAAAATTAGTTTTCACGATACTGATACTTTCATCTTGCAAGATAATATTTTTTCATGATAAAGTAAAACATGCAAATTCAGTAATTGTGAAGTGGTAGCAAAACCAGCCCTTCTTTAAGATCCCTTCTACCGTTATGAAAACGTCTCAGATGAGACTGTGATGCAATGCCGTTGAAAAACTGTAAATTCTGAACTTTGTTTCAGATTTCTCATCTTCTGAGCAGAGTAGAACAATCAATAATGCAACAAGAAGCAAAGCTGAAGATTGCCTACAAAGAGAGCAACCAACAGCTCCACCTTCTGGATATGAAGTGAGTGCCTGGGAAACCTGGCTGCTGCCAGGCACCTTGGAAGCAAGGGTCCTCAGTTTTCCAAGTTTGACTGTTGTAATTGTCAGGTCTATTAAAGCACGAACCTGTTTAAATATGCATGTGCGCTCAACAGATATCACAAAAGCACATGGTCTGGCAAGGAGGAGTTGCTTTCAATGTGGTTAGGCAATACTGAAAAACCCACTAAGTCCCCAAAATAAGGATTTTTGTAGGAGTGGCCTTTTTGTACAAGGCAACAAGGCAACAAATGCTGTCGAGTGCAGACGAAAAGTTCAATTGAAGACAGCACGAAATGAGGCACAGCATTCACAAAGTGTTATTGCTTTAAATTGGCTTTAAATACTAATATATAACTCAAATACCTAAATTATTAATGATAAGCTACTGTGCAACTACTAGACATTATATAGGGATATATTCAATTCAGATATTAACTCTTCTCCAGGCATTTCACTGAGTGGCAGTTGTGGCTTAAGCCATCCACTTTCTCACTCCTCACTGCTTATTGCCAGCCTCATGCAAGCCTATCAGTTACATCAGCAGAACTATTTGCAAATTAGATGAAAGAATAGATCCAAGTTTCAAATATTCACTGGAAAAAAAGACTTTATAAAGAAACAGTTTAACTCGCAGAGCTGCTCAGTATAAACTTGATCTGGGGATAGGCAACATAAGTGTGGCTGTATGAACCAGCACTGCCTCTAAAGTAAATGGTTATCAAATCTTTGTTCAGATCTAAGACCTATGGACCTGAAGATTATAATCTGAACAGATGACTATATTCTGTTTTCAATGCTGCAAAGAATTTGCACCTACTACATCTCAAAATGTTGTGATATGTTTCATATAAATAACTATTTGTTATGATATTTTATTTTGTTTTACAAACATGTTCATAAACCTGTCACAGCTGAATGACCAAATTTTATTCTCTTTTGTATCTTCTAATTTCTATTATGCTCTTAGATTAAAAAATGCCATTGAAGAACTCAGCAGCCAGATTTTGTCTGCACGTAGCTGGTTGGAACAGGAACATGAAAGGATTGAAAAAGAGCTTGTACAGAAGATTGACCAACTCTCATCTACTTTCAAGGAAAAAACTGTAATTTTTGTTCAAATGTCCTAATAATGCTTCTCAGGAAGTACTCGAAATCATCATTAATATCTAAGATGATATAATGCAGACATTATTTGAGTGACATGTTCAGACCTCAAAATTTGTATAATTCTCTTCACTGATGTCAAAGGTAACATCCCCAGAGCCTGAGAGTCTTCAACTAAATCTGACCACTTCTTAATAGATCAGTATTTTAGCCGATGATAATCAAGTCTGTTTAAACCATTTAATAAAATATAATGCTTTATAGTTTTGAATTCCACATAAAACAGAATTAAATTAATACCTATTGTTTACTTGGGAAAGACCAGTGTAATTTCACCTGCAGAGCTAATTACTAAAATTCTTTTCCCGTCTCCAGGAAATGAGTGAAAGAGCTATAGAGATGAAATTCAACCAAATGGCAGAGAAAATTGACAAAATAGAAGAAATACAGAAGATAACCATGGAAGCACATGAAGCAAAACAGACTGAAGAAAAGATAAATATTCGCATTGGCAAACTTCAAAATGATATAAATGAAGATATAAAAGAAATGAAAGCTGAAGTTAATGCTGGTAGGACCACACTTATGAAGCTCTTTATTCTGAAACAGGGTAACAATGAGCCATCTATAATAATATTCAAAATGCCTTTGCCTGTATTGAATTAGTTTAAAGACTCTTGGGGCAGAGGTAATGGCTGCACCTGTGGCACTAAAAAGGATTTCCACCAAGTGTGAAATTCACAGTAACAAGAGGTAACATCTTTTTAGTTTAGGAGTGCTCTCCCCAGAGCACACATAGGCATAGGGTGGCTGTGATTGGGTGCAGTTCTGCCATCAGCACAGCTATAGTCCTGTTTTACTTTTGCTATCTTCCTAGTGTAAAGCAAAATGTCACGGTCATTCTTTACTAGCATTATTACTAGATAGCAATACTCTTGCTTTTGAATATGAACTAATTTAAGTCTCATCTGCAATTAGGATTTGCAGCTATCTATGAGAGTATTGGGTCTCTACGGCAAGTTCTAGAAGCGAAAATGAAGCTGGACAGAGACGAACTACAGAAGCAGATCCACCAGCTCAAGCAGGAGGTTCCAACATGGGGAGAAGCTGGACCATGACTGCAAAATTTTGGCCAAGAGATTAATGTTTACCTGGCTAAACAGGCAGACTGCAATGTTGTTCCAGTCTGTAATCCAAATTAAGTGCATGTACCAAATGACATGCTGCTGTTGCACAGGTCCGTATGTTTACCCAAAGCGGTAAGTGCAAGCTCTTCATAGAACAGCTGACAACAAGCTTTTAGGCATGAGGTGTTGATTTGCCACTGCACTACTCTAGTTGCTCTCAGGAGATTAAGCACCGTGTAAAACTGGAGTAATATATTGGTGAAGCTGGCACCTGATTTGCTAAAGGCATTCCAGTTTCACAGGCTTGATCAGACAAGTATACACTTATATACATTTAAGCACCTGCACATCTTCCTTAGACAAGAAAAATAAAAAAGCCCAAAACGAACATCAAAACCTCCCCAACAAACAAGTTGATACAAATTGTTTGATATCAGGTTGGCAAGGTGCTCCACCTTGAGACAGATCACTTGATTGAAGTCAATGACATTTTTACAGTAACTTTCCCTACTACTGACTTCCTGGGAAGACAGAATTGGCATGAAACAGACCAATTCTCATAACCTAGATACCAACAGAGAAAAGAATCTTTGTTTAGTTGTGCAAATATCCTCTGTGTGTGTAAACCAAGTAGTGTTATGTAATGTAGTTGTAGAAGATGATTCATCAACAACATAAGAAACTTAACTTGCGTGGTCTTGTATTGTAATATCTTTAAATTAATAGCCAAGTGGAGCTGAGACAAGGTAAAAGATGTACATATGAGTATTTTATAAATGGGCATGTGTTCCTGTAACTTGTTTCATTATAACTTTGAAAGGTTTGAAAACAAAAGAGAAGGTAATAATCTAACAGTCTGGAGAGTGTAATGTAAAATAAAATGCAGTTTATGATCTGCTTAGAAATTTTCCATGGAGTGAAACAACAGATTCTTCAGATTTAAGTAGACTTTAATAATTCAGTAGATTCAAACTGCTATTTGTCTTCACAGTATTTCCAAATAATAATGGTGATTATTTCCATTCTCAGAACAGATTACATGATGAAAATCAGCACCCATATAGCATACATATTAATCTAGACAGGAAAAAATATACATGTTGATTTTGTATCTTCATTCATAGCTTGTGTTTGTAAATCAGGCAGGGTTAAACACTTGTGAAGAATAAAAGACTTAATACAGTATCTTATTAATTCATACTATTAACAACTGATACAAAAAACACTTTTAATTTATACAAGCATTACTGTTAAAGTAAATAAATTATTAGGATGTCTCTGCACTGTCTTTAATGGACCTTTCTTTTGGCTAGTCCTGCAAAACCATATTCCTATTTGGAAAACTAGTGGCCAGTTTCTCATTACTTCCATGAAAAGGAGGTTTGGCCCCCAGAGTCATATTTATAAAAAAATAAAAAACCCCAACAAACCCCAAACCTCAAAAACCTTAAACTCATCTACTTCAGTAGGACAGGGTAGTGTCTAAAAACCAAACACATCTTTACAGGCTTAATGCCTAAGTTTATATTCACTTCCTATAGGGTTTCAAGTAATCTAATGTATCAAAGATAGAGTTTCTGCAACTCTGGCTTCCAGTGCTCTCTGACAACAAAACTGCCCTCATTATTCCTGTTTTGTATCATTCATGTGCTGTGATGTGTATTTACAACAGCAGCTTAAGGGGAAAGACCAGTTCACTAAAGGGAGACAAGGAAATACTTGCAGATATTTCTTAAGAATTGTCTTTAAAATTCATTCTTTTTCATGTCTAGTCTTAAATATTCAGCCATGTGCAGTGGAAAAGCCATCATCAGTATTTTATAAAAAAAGAACAAAGAAAAAAAACAACAAGAGAAGGAAAAAAGACCTATAATTTTTTTCTTCTGTAATTGGAAATCTGTACCAGAGAGAATCTGGTATGATATAAAGAGCCCAAAAGAAATCAGAGAAACAATTTATATAGGACTTCAATAAAATGTTTCTCTTGTAATAATCTTGTGTGATTCATGCAGATATAAAATAACACATAAAGCACTGTTTTGAGAAGACTTTTTTTTCTTAAATTTCAGCTAAAACAAACAACTAAAAGCCTAAACAAAACAATATTGAAATGCAATCTACCATCAAGCAGTGCCTTCAAACTATATGAAGTGCTGTGTGGAGGGAGGCACAGGTTATGGGGACTCATATGCTGGAAAGAGACAGGCAGAAATGGCTAGCTGGGATACACACAAGTGTAGCCTGCCCATCACTGTCCATCCTTTTCAGAGTGCTCTAACTAGTCAGTTGTGAAAGGAAGCCACATATTCCAGACCAAGAGTTTCTGCAGAAAAACTGAGGAAAAGCCAGAATGCAAAAAGTAATGTGAAGGAAGATTGAAAAATCTGGAGAAGTAACAGAGAAAAAGAGCAAGGCAAATGTGGAGCAATGGAATGGTAGCTGCATGGACAAAAGCAAGGAGTAGCTACCTGCTGATGAAGCACAGAACAGGTCTGAAGATCTTAGCAAGACCTGAAAGTTACAGCCAATACTAGAATTGATAAAAAACAAAGAACCTTCAAGGAGGGGTGCATTAATTGTTTTGTCCTAATTCATGCTCCCTACTTGCCTGTTGCATTTTAATCTGCTCAAACAATTGGAGAAATAAAATTCTTTTGTTTTCCCTTCAGTTACTTTTTTTCCCCATTTTCTGCACAAAATAGGTCAACAATGTCTTGTCTGCATAGGCTGCCAGGGAGTGCTTGTATCTGAGTAAGTTACAGCTGAGTCCTTCAAGGGAGAATTAGAGCCCCTGTATCTTTCAGTCATCTTGAAGTTGTATGGCAAAATCCTTTTCTCAGAAACAGCATGCCCCCAAGGAAATTACTATGAAGCCAGGAGGACAGTATTATAGGCACTGTGGTCTATGAAAGCTCCATTTTGCAAAGCAGAAACCAATTCTGAAAACTGACTTGCAGAGATCCTGTAAAACTAAACAGAAGGAAATAGATGTGCTTGGAAGTGGAGCTGCTCCTTTATTTTTTCTTTCTATGCTGGTCTCTAGTGGCATTCCTGTGTGCCCATCCTCTAGGAATACAGATGGCTTGTGATGGTGGAAGTAATGTGCTTTTTTTGTCAATATAAGTACTCATGCTCTAAGTCACCATCTGTACAGCACCAAACACGGGTCTGCCGGAGCCCACAGGTGGAAAAAGGCAGTGAGAAGACACATTTTTTTTTCTTCTAGATCACACACAAGCAAACAGAACAAGATTTAGTGTGTTTGGGAAAGTATAATACTGAATATGAACAAAATACTATTTAAAACACAAAGTACACTGACATAAACTCACTGAAGGAAAAGATTGGAAGGAGCCTTTAGAAGCTATCTGCTCCATCTCTCTGCTTCAACATAGGGCCAATTCTACCTAAACCTTGCTTGGAGTATTGTGTGCAGTTCTGGTGTCCTCAACATAAAAAGGACATGGAGCTGTTGGAACAAGTCCAGAGGAGGGCCACAAGGATGATCAGGGAACTGAAGCAGCTCCTATACGAAGACAGGCTGGGAAAGTTGGGGCTGTTCAGCCTGGGGAAGAGAAGGCTGCGTGGAGACCTCATAGCGGCCTTCCAATATCTGAAGGGGGTCTATAGGGATTTTTCATTAGGGACTGTAGTGACAGGATAAGGGGTAACGGGTTCAAACTTAAACAGGAGAGGTTTAGATTGGATATAAGGAAGAAATCTTTTCCTGTTAGGGTGGTGAGATGCTGGAATGGGTTGCCCAGGGAGGTTGTGAGTGCTCCATTCCTGGCGGTATCCAAGGCCAGGTTGGACAAAGCCTTGGGTGACATGGTTTAGTGTGAGGTGTCCCTGCCTATGGCAGGGGGGTTGGAACTGAATGATCTTAAGGTCCTTTCCAACCCTAACTATTCTATGATTCTATAAAATATTTGTCATAGACGCTTCTCTAACCTGCTTACGTGAATCTTTCAGGAATAAAGCATTGAATAGTCCAGTCTGTTCCAATGCTAAAGATAACCGCCTGCCACCCAAATACCCGAACTTTTGATAGGACAAGATGCAATGGCCTTAAATTTCAAGCAAAGAGGATACCTAATTTATTAAATTCTTCCCTGCATATCCACTATTTTTTTAAACAATCTGTGTATTAAAAAATATAGATATTTGCCCAATATTCCTTAAATGTTTATTCTCCTTCATACCAAAAAAACTCAACGACAAAAACTAAACCCCACAAAACCAGCCACCACCAACATCCAAAACCAGCCAGAAGCAGACCACTTCCTCTCCTGAAGATTTAAAATCTTTCTTTTGTCAGCTATTTAGTATGCATGAGACTTAACCCACTTGCATTGTGCAGACCATAGTATTCAGTCAGCTTATGTTGCCTGAATGACATAGCAAGTATCAAACGATAAACTCACAAAAAAATTTTTAACTGGGCTACATGCCTTCCACATTAGCATGTGATAATGGCAGAACTACACTGCTGTACAGTGAAGGACTTAACTGGAAACAGAATTATGTCAGTAGTTACAGAGCAATTGGGGTTTAGGTTCATTACACAAATCAAAGTAGGGATGCGACTAAGAAGTTAAAAGGATGATCCTGACTTCAAGATGTAGTTGTTCATGTAGTTAGTACAGTTTTATACTGTGGATATTTTGTCATTACATACCAGTATGGTTCAGTGTACAGTTCCTTGTTGGAGAAAAATGGTATGAAAGATAATGAACAACAGCACAGTCCTGTAATATCAATTTAAACTGAAATGTAATCTTTTTTAAGTTTCTACATTTCCTGCTCTACCTTTTGAAGTATTTAGCCACTAACATCTTAAAGTGCTCATGAGACATGTACTTAAATAATGGAAACATCTCATAAGACACATGACAAACCGATGAAGGTCCCCCCCTATGTGTAGAGGAGGGATTCCTCTGCATACTCCCCACAGTGAAGAAATTTAGAGGCGAATTTGAAAAACAGTAATGGCAATTCTGTGCAAGCCCTCTACTGAGTTGCCCACAGGGTGTCACTGTTACTCCTGGCAAGCATAGAAAGATGCTCAATACGCTGCAATACCACTGAGACAGCTCAGGAAGAGTTTAACATCGTTATGCATTTTGACAAAAAGAATTAACACCACTCCCCCCCCACCCCCAAAAAACAAAACCAAAAACAAACAAAAAAAACCAAACCCCAAACATTTTAAGCAAATTTCTCTGAGGGTGGCTGTGGTGGTCCTTAAGGAATGCTGAGGGGTGACCAAAGTTCTCTGTTACCTTTGCTGCCAGCAGAACTTGGGCCAACACAAAGCATAAATACCTCAAACCTCCCAGACCCAGAAAAACATCAGGGACAGCTCTTCTAAAGCGTAAGATTCTAAGTCAAGCACAGATCAAAGAGTAACACGCATTCTACACTGATCATCCTAAAAGCTGCTGCAAACAAGCAGAAGAGGTTCCTTGCAAAGCACTGCCACCCATTCCAAGATTGACTGTGGCTGAAAGACCACAGGATAATCTGAAGAGTTCCTACCAGGTAAAGTTCTAGGACTAGCACAAAAAGCCACTCTCAAACCATGCAAGGATTATCTTCACAGAATCACACAGAACCACCAGGTTGGAAGGGACCTCCAAGATCATCAAGTCCAACCCATGCCCTACACCTCCACTAAACCATGTCATCAAGTTCTATATCCAGTCTTTTTTTAAACTAATTGCGAAATAATACAGTGGAATAGCCTCAAATTTTGCAAATTAAGTGCGAGAACCCTAACTTCTGGCACAGATTGGTGAAAAAATGTTTTGAGCTCAGGAGAGTGATGTGTATCAAACCAGGATCTAGTTTAAGAAGAAAGATGAAGTAGCAACTGTCATAATACAAAAAAGCCTGAACTGTATGTGAAGATGAGAAGGAATTGCTGATGAGAGAGGAGAAAGGAGATGAATTACAGGAATGAAAATAACACTACTCCACATAACCCAGGTAACTCTCATTAAACCTGACTTCAGTTTCTGCTAAGGGTCATTTTCAAATGCCATTGCAGTGACCAAGCTTCCACTAGATGCAACCGAAACTGAAGCAGACTATAAATGAAGACAGATTTTACTGGCTTTGCTGTCTCATTCTTGTGCTATTCTGCTTGTATCAGGACTGGGAGGTAAGTATCTGCTTTGCTAGGTGGCCTATGTGATTGTGCTATCTTGATTATGAATAACTTAAAGGGTTCAATAGTTGTGTATTAAAATATATACATGTCTGCATATATAACATCAAATTTCCATGTTGTGCCATGCTGTTTTCTTCTTTGCTAGTTTTGAGAACTGTAATTTCAGCATGTTGCGAGTATCTTACATAAACCATCGAATTCTAGGAAGGTGTAAGAATCCAACGTAGAGCTTTTAAGATGCAAATAACTAAAACCAATAGAAATTAGAATATATTTTATGTTACTTCTATGCTTCAAAAAGATAAATGCTAACCTGTTTACTCCTATAAATAATAAACCTTATTTACTTTACAAAGATTTTATGGGGATTGATCACTTTATATCTTACACAAGTTTGAATATGTGAAGTGCTGTGACCCAATTCCACATATGCTCTCCTCTGTGAGATTAATCTCCCTAAAATGAATGTGTCAGCTCACAGCAT
Source organism: Agapornis roseicollis (assembly GCA_002631895.1). Taxonomy (NCBI): domain Eukaryota; kingdom Metazoa; phylum Chordata; class Aves; order Psittaciformes; family Psittacidae; genus Agapornis; species Agapornis roseicollis. The sequence continues at coordinate 94,216 of NDXB01018869.1, forward strand.
ATAATAAACTGCCTGCTTGACTCTTTGCATGTGTAATGTTTCATGCTGCAAAACAAGAGGGATTGTTGGTCTTTGGTATAGTCTCTTGGCATCTTGCCACATTAATAGAAAAATCTCAACTATTACTTAATATCTGGGTTTCCAGTTATCATGGACTAATGAGATAAGAAAAATAATAGCATAATATTACCTTCATATATTTGTAGTAATGTATCTCCATTATCCAGAGTGAGGGGAGACTAGGAAAATCCAAATAAAATAATACTGAAACCATGAGGAAGAGCCTGGTGTTGGGATACTGGATCTCCTAATTGATTTGGGGCTAGTTTGGGCCTGGTGTCTATATTTTTGTGTCCTTTATTTTAGTAAACTACCTAGTGGCAAATCAATGATTTGCATTCATTAGGTTCTCTGGCTGCACACAATGGTAAATGGAACCAAAACCAAAACCAAACCCAAACAACAAAACAAAAAAATGATGAGGAAAAAGGGAAGAAGGAACTGAGTATTATTCTATTCCTGAGGCCCCATTACCACCTGATGGCACTTTTCTTGTAAGGTAAATGCAGCCAGTCATGCTGCACGTCTGCAAGAACTGATAGTTCTGGAAATGATTTCAGCAGTCAGGAAGCTCTACACATTATTTCAGTAAGTAAAAAGATGAAGCCTTACAGACAGTGGTTGTTAAGGTAAATCCATTAACCAAAGCAAAACCAGAGATGCAGTTAAGTGATTTTCTCCTTGCAGTCTGCCAGGGACAGGTTGGGACTGCCTGATCCCTGTGCACACACAGTGGGGCAGGAACTCCACGTGGCAAACACTGCAACAGCGTAAAAAGCTCTCCTCCACCTGCACTATTACTGCTTGCTTCCCAATAGCGCATAATAAAATAGGAGAAACTCCATAAATAACAAAAGTTGTCTGATACACAAGATCTAAGCCCAAGCAGAGACCAAAACCACTCATACATTTCATGACAGCTATGTCATGAAAGTTCTCCCTGCTTGTCATCAGCCCCAGAAAGAGTCCTCGTCAAGCTGACAGGAGAACAACTGAGGATACAAGGCAAGATTTAAACAACAGGGGCAGGAATGAAGTCATCTATACTACATCAAATATGTGTACATCTGGCAAGGGCAATGGAATATTATGGTATCAAAACCAAAGAGCAAGATTTTCATAAGGAAGATATTTTAATCATAATTCATAAGTCTAAGATGGAGAAATAAAGAAAACACATAGCTATGCTTATTTGGGAGCCTTTTGCTTTAGGAGTGGTCAGAGAAACAAGGAAAGGCCAGCTAGAACAGCAGCAGAGGGTCTGGCTCTCATGGTCTTCTCAGCCCAAGGCATGATCAACTGCAAATGATAAGCAAGCTTGATTGCTTTTATACTATTGCTTACAGAGGCATGTAGTGGTTAAAACTGAAGGCCACATAAATATGTAATGCAATGGTCTAGATTTGGCCAATTTGAGCTCCTAGCTTGCTACCAATAGAAAACAAAACTATTGCAAGACAGTGTTCCAGATGGCAATGACCTTTCTTTCTCTGCTTTTTTCCTTCACTCACAGCAATTAATGGTGTGCATTAGTTATGTCTAAGCACATCAATGCCATTCTGTATAATAAAATAACAGGTTTGCAATATCTTTGTTAGATAGGCATTACAATACCTCGAGGAAATGACACATCTTTAATCTCTCAAGATTACACAGCAAATCTATGACACACAAGTAGTTAACAGTCATTACTAGTTCCCACTTACCAAGCCATAACCTTCCTCCAACACCAAACTCTCAATTACACTATAGCAGTACATAAATGCTATTTATACAAAGCTTGAAGCTTGAGTGTTTTATAAATGAATATGTGGGAAGCATTATAAAATATCAATTGCTAGTTAATATTTAAATTGCTGCTCGTTTACACTTTAGGCAAGTTTCATTCTGCTGTTGGCAAAGAATTTCATAGTTCAGAATTCAGTGACTCACTTCATGAATGTTTATAAATGGCACTATGTAAATAAACAAACAGAAAGCCCCAACTTATGACAAAGAAATATGCTGGCTCCCAGGGGAAAGAATTGTTTCTAGAGAGAGTAATTTGGGTTTCACCTGCCAAAAGAACAGGTTCTTTGGTCTGTCTTACAAAAGAAAGTATTCAGGAGGGAAATGCTTCTGTCCCAGGTGCGTAAACCTTACACAAATCCCTCAAAAAGGTCAGAAAAATGATTATACATCTTCAGTTTGAAATAACACAGAAGATACTACTGCCTTAGCAATGCAATCATTTGACTAGTGATGGTTTATGCCATACACATGAACACACCTTGTAAGACTCAATTCCACCAGTAATAGAAGCATCAATTTAAACAATCCTACACATTTTTCTGAATGAATTTTGAATGTTCTTCTATGCAGTGTCCCAGACAGATAGGACAAGGATGCCTTCAGCATACATGGAGAGACAGAAACACATTTAAGCCCTACATGTATTCCCAGTATTTTTTCACCACTTTGCCTTGCGTGACTCTCTACACCCACACTGCTCTTCAGAGATCCCACACCCAGTTTTCCACATGTGCCTCCTCGCATCTGAATTGAAACTGGGGAGGTTAGTACTGTAACTTTGCATGAATTTGGATTCCTTTCATCAGCTTCTGGTCATAAAAACAATGGACTTTCAGTTAAATTCCATAGCTCAAGGTACTTCTGGAAAGATGCAGTTTAGCCTTGCAGGCCTAAGAAAGTAGAGGCAGAAGTAGAGCTCTGCTGAATATTCTGCCATATTTCATTCTAATTCTATTTTGCTTGAATTTAATGGACTTTTCCTAAAGGAAGACTCTCATAAAGGATTACGTGGTTCTAGCAAGATGCTCAAAGAGTGAAAGTTAAAATTTACCTGGCTGCCATCACTTGCATTGTGTTGCAGCCTCAGCAGTTTGAGAATGAGATTGTTGTTTTGTTCATGATCTGTGGTAGTCCCTCTTGATGAAACTGGATATATTGAAAATATCTCTATAATCCTCACTGGATTATGAATGACAGAAGCACTATCCTTAAATAATTATTGCTCTAATAAAGCCAATACTCCCAAGAGAATATCTCTGTCTCTCCTGTTCCTGTCCTTAATCCTAAAACCTACTCAGTCCTCCTCTGGTGGGAACCCTATCAACCCTTTACCATGTGGGCACTTCCACATTCACAGAGCAACTCTATCTCTCTCTCTCCTCCTGGAAGGAATCCTGCCACTTCCTCATAAAAATCAGGAAGATGACACAATGAACCCGGATTTTGAGGTTGAATCCGGCAATGTAATGTATGAATCAAATAAACTGCTATACAGTGATAAAAAAGCAACAGAAAACATAGAAGAGCTCAGAACCCACTGGAGAAACAGAATTATTTACTGGAGTAACTCAGCCTCAAACCAGGTCAACAGTGAGGAAAAATGTGTGACTGCCAAACTGCTGTTCAGTGAACTATCAAGGTCACGCTGACAAGCTAGTTACCAGTCTTCTGTCACAAAACACCCTGCAGCAATCAGCAGGAAGGTAGCACCTGGCTTGGTTTAGGCAAGATGGGATCAGCCAATCTCTACTTGGCAAGAGAAATTTGGGGAAATTGTGTTCTTGTGGCACATATAATTGGGGATTTCTGGACTTTGACAGTCACAACTTTCAAAATCAACAGTTTAAATGAGTTTGTTACATAATGTTTAAACTTTTAAATATATATTTATATATATTATATTTTAACTTAAAATACTAAAATTAAAACAAATTATAGGGTAATTTTTTAAAAAAACATTCTGGCGATTTATTATTTATTTTATTCCTAAGAACAGAATGCAGCTGCATGCTTAGAAAACCCACTCTTAGGCATTCCCATAAGACTTAAGCTCCCAGGTGATCAGAATCTCTTTTAAAAGTATGACATAGGCTCTAAATCACTGCAGTGCTTTTGAAACTTGTACTGTTATTAATATACTCTGTTTTCTGATCATCATAATGTAATGACATTAAAATGCTTGAATTATTAAAATCAGTACTACAGAAATCCATTAGCAAACTGATAAATTAAATTGTTACTTAAAATATTCAAGGCATTGAATAGCTACTTACAAGCTATCCTTGCAGCCTGGTATTAGCACTGTCATTGTTGCCTCTGACCCGCCACATTGCATTATCTTCATAATTATAGGAATCCGGAATAACAATTTTGACTGTGATAAAAAGATAGCTTTGAATTGCAGCCATTAAAGAGACCCACAGCATTTTTATTTAGGCATCCCAGGGGATTTATTAGCAGCAATAGCTTCAATTAAAAATTAGGATTCACTTATGTAAATTAGCAGAAGTGGGAACACTGCTTTAGCTAGGTAGACATTCAAAGTATAGAGCAAAAATAAACAAATCTCTGAAAGTTCAGTTTCATTAAAAGAAGTGTGAGTATCCAAACATCTCTGGTTTAAAAAAATCAACTTGAAATAGAAAAACAGCTTTCAACAAGCTCCTGTAAATTTCTTGCTCTATTTACCTGGCTCAGGTAACCGTGGTAATTTTTTTATGCTCTAATAACACACCAAATGGGTCAAATTCAACACAAATAGTCAGAAAACAAGGGATTTGGCTTCTTCTTTCTGCATTAGCGAGACATGCAGAAGAAGAAAGTCCTAGAGCTATGTGAAGACTACCTCTGAATGTAAGAAAACATTCCAGATATGTTGGTCTAATTGGTAGACAAACTTTAGGTCAGGTTTTTACTTTATTTTTATCTTATCTTTTATCTTATAATTAGTCATTAAAACAACCAGTAGTCTGAAATTGCTTCTGCAAAACAAATGCTAAAGGAGATACCTGAAAGCTTACCCAAGCCTGAAAAATCCTCCAACCTAATTAAAATCACTGAAGGAACCCTTACAGTTCCTTCCTCTCTCTACCTTATGTCACCTTTTTCCTTTTTTCATCTTCTCTGTCATATTAGAAGGAAGTTCTAGGAAAAAACTACCCATAGTAACTGTATGAACTAACTGTGGTCTTTTAAATTTAGTTCAAGAAAAACACGCTGAAAGCAATTTGCATTCACTCATGACTGACAAACCCGAGCAGTTTTATTTTGAGAACTATCACTAAAATCAAAGGCAGGTTTATTACTGGAAAAGTCTTTCCTCTGCACATGCATCTATTTTCATTGCTAGTACCAAACTTGCTCATAAAATGGTTACTGCAGATATCTAAGCTATCTAAGTCATTTATTCTGTCAGGTTCTTTGGTGCTGGGAAGATGAGTCATGTATGACTGAGGGGTGTATTTTCTACATATTACTTGAGTATCTGATTATAAGTCAATCCATCATCCAAACATGCCATCCTGGTGATCAACCCAGCTCTCTGGCACTAGCTTTTCAGCAGGCCTCATTTTAGTCAGCTGCTGGGTACTGGGGGCTGATACACAGGGCTTTAGACTTGCTTTTTCACTTTCATCTACAACAGCCAGAATGCACTCTGCTTCGTGATTTATGCTACTGACACTTAGTACACCCACTTACAGTGCACTGGCTTTGCAGTCGACGAAACGAGTAGACTGGCTAGTCTGCTTTTAAACCAGGAATGAGTATGGAAAAGTCCCACTCATTCTGTCACAAACAAGTACATCAGCAGCCCAGCTGGAAGAGGAACCCATCACTCCCCCACACTCGGCTGTTTCAGCAAGCCGAAGAGGCAGCAGGCACTTACTGCTGCTTACATTTGCCATGCTGGGGAAGTCAGAGCACTGTCTGTGCTGTCCATGTGGAAAAACCTGGACTGCATTCCCGAGTACAGCAAAACCACAACCAGTGGCACATCCACACTTCTGATGTGCAGTACCTAGGTCTGTATTTCTCTGTCTAAAGGGTTGGATAAAACAGACCACATCTAGTGGTCTGAATTATTTGTAGTGAATTCTCTATCAAAACATGTATCTAAAGGAGTTTCAGATGTTCCCTGCGCAATTCTTCATTAGTGAAGCAATCAGGTAGCTGCTTTCAATGCTCCTTGGAGTCCAGGGGACATCTCATTTTAAAAATTTCCCTGTCTCTGAAGGATCCATGACCTCCAAATATGCTCTATTTTGACAACAAAAATTATTCATCTTTGTTTCCATTCTCTGAATGCTACCATTTGCAACACTTTGCTTGAAGGAGGTGGGTGTCACCAGCCGTGTGGAGACAATCAGCATTTTTCACTGAGCCATTCCACAGAACCAAGAGCCATGAGTTCCTTTTCACCATGACATTTGTCTCTTTGTATCCTGTTGTTGGTATGACAGCACTGTTCTAGTATAAAGAATGCACTTACAGAGAAAGCACAAAATTTCATTTAAAAGAGAAGATGATACATGATATTTGTTGGTCTATATGCTTGAAAAAACATCAACTTCACCTTCATCAGTGATTATCTCAAATAAGTAATACATGGATTGGACTGATTTACCTTAGGAGAGATCCTGAGATTTTGCAGGAGAAGCTGGGAGGGAGTACTAGGGAATGCTGGGTTTACGCAACATACAGCTGTAAACCTGAAATCCAGGCATTCCAAGACAAAATGCAGAGACCTGAAAAAATGAATCCCTTTTCCCTCAGCCAAATTAAAACTGTATATATTTGATTAACTGACACTTAACCATTAGAATTCTAAAGGACATTTGGTGCTCTCAAGCAGTACTTTTCCTTTTAGAAAAGAAGACTACTTTTCTGTTTAGAAATCTTATCTGTAGAAATTTGGCTTTGTAAGACTGACCTGTGTAATATTCCCTGCTTCAACTGCAACTCCAACTTAAAATGTGTTTTCTCACAGTATTGATACCCATGCAAAGACAAGCTGAGAAAGTTGGGACTGTTTAGCCTGGGGAAGAGAAGGCTGTGTGGAGACCTCATAGCAGCCTTCTGGTATCTGAAGGGGGCCTATAGAGATGCTGGGGAGGGACTCTTCATTAGGGACTGTATTGACAGGACAAGGGGTAACGGGTTCAAACTTCAACAGGGGAGGTTTAGATTGGATATAAGGAAGAAATTCTTTCCTGTTAGGGTGGTGAGGCGCTGGAATGGGTTGCCCAGGGAGGTTGTGAGTGCTCCATCCCTGGCAGTGTTCAAGGCCAGGTTGGACAAAGCCTTGGGTGGCATGGTTTAGTGTGAGGTGTCCCTGCCTATGGCAGGGGGGTTGGAACTGAATGATCTTAAGGTTCTTTCCAACCCTAACTATTCTATGATTCTGTAGTATTGTCAAGAAAAAAGTCACATTTCAAACTTTTCTGTCTTTGACATGATTAGAGTTTAGCTTTATGGGCAAAAGCCTTATTAGGATTGTCTTCACAGATCAGATGACCATTTTTCTGGAATCCATGTTAGTTAAATTGTAGCAGATGGTAATTTTTTCAGCAGACAAAAAATTCTGGTGTGTTGCTTTAGGAGAAGATAAGTAAGGCTGATCTTCACGTGTTTACAGATGAGGATCTGATAAAGCTGCAGGCCTAAAATGCAGATTTCCCATCAGCTTTAATTAGCTTCTGTGAACCCTATATTACATAGTTATTCAAAATCAACAGTTTTGCCACTGTTTCTGTTGTTCACACTCATGCAAAAAGATGTCAAAGTGACTCCAGAATGCTCTGAATTCTGTGTCAGTGAGAAACAAACACCAATCCTTGGAATTACAGACTGACTCAGAAGGACATGACAGAGGATCTGATGGACAGAGATTTGGACTGAAAGGAATAACCCATGCATGGTCTCAAAACTGTGCTTCAAGCCGCAAATGGGAACCAGACAATCCACAAAATGCACTGAATTTTGTAGGCCTGCTTTCCAACTGTGGTGCTTTATACCTACTCTAAGCAGGAGCTCAGGTATCATTTTACTGAGCCATGTGTTTGTCAAACACTAAACACAACGCCCCTCAGTTATGGTTGTTATACCCATATCCAGACAAAACAGGTAGCACCTGAGCCCCCAGCCCTGCATTTCTGCTGGGGATTTAGCAGCTTTGTGGGCAACATCACTTTGCCAAATTCCCTCCTTCCCAACAATGCGACCGAAGCCGAATTCCTGGGTAGAGCCATCAATAACAGGTCCCTCCCTGTATCCCAATCCCGGTTGCCTGCCCCTCCTGCTGCAGGCGGTGGCTCTCCTCGGGGCACTCCGCTGCGTTTTGGGCTAATTCTCGCCTTTCACGGCAGCAGCCGAGCACTTGTGCTGAGGCGGACAGGGCAGCTGCGGGAGCAGCTCCGCGGCCCGCAGGAACCTGACTCCCCTTAACCCTCCAGCTAGCACTGCGGGGTGCTCTCCCGTGCAGCGGGCGCAGAGCCCGGCGGCTGCCGGGAGGCCGTCAGCTGGTGGGGCTTGGGGTGGGGGGGGGGACTGCCCCCGCCCTCGTCTCTATAACGCCGGGGCCACAGCGCACCGCACCGGCTGCGGCAGCAGTAGCAGCCCGCGAGCGGCCCCGCTCCCCCCGGGACACTCGAGGATCAGGGTAGCAGCCGATCCGCCAGGCGGGGAGGCAGGACGTGGGGGCGGGCTGCCAGTACCGCTCCGCGCGGGCCGGCAGCGCCGCAGGGCGAGCTCCGCTGCGGGCGCAGGAAGGGGCCGAGCTGCCGGAGGTCCTCGGGGCGCCGGCTCCCAGGGGGCGGGCGGCCCGGATCCGCGGCCCGCCCGCCCGCGCCGCTTGGGGTTCGGCTGGAGGAGCCGCTGCGGCTGTGCCCGTCCCTGTTCGCGCTGGGTCTCCCGGGATGGGCCTTCAGGAGCTGGCGGTGTGGCTGCTGGCGGCGGCGGGGCTTGTACGCGGTGAGTGAACGCCGGGCGGCACCGGGTAGCGCGGAGTGCGGCACGGGCGCCGGTTGGGGGGTACTCCGAGGTCCCTCCAGCTCCTTCCCCGCGCCCTGCCACTGCGGCGGGGCAACGCTGTGCTCTGTCCCGGATCGCTCCGGGCTTGGGAAGGGACGTGGAAGATGCGCAGAGCAGCGGGGATGGGGGAGCAAACTCCGCCAAGGCACTTAAATGGTAGCTGCTTCAAAGCAGAGACTGTGGCTTTTTGTGAGCGGGAAGCTCAGGACTATAAAATAGGGAAGAGGAAAGTCCGTCTGGAGAGGGGACAGGGAGGGCTCGCATGCAGAGGACCTGTTTCTACCCTGACCCAGATTCTGTTCCTTCTGAAACTGCCTCTTTCCCTGGTCTGCTCTGCTCCATCCCTGTGGACATGCTCCCTCTTCCTCCACAGGAAAACGGCGGAATAAAGACCCTCCCTGGATTTGAGGTGTAAGAAGGACAGAAATCCAGAATGTTATCACGTATTAACGTAGTGCCTATCACCTCTGCCAGTAACCCCATTTCCCCGCTTCATTCATTGCTGCATGAACAGAGAACAAAGCAGAGACTACTTGCCCCAAAGAGTTCTTAATTTGAGGCAGTCTGGGTGCAGGATTTAGCCTAATCTGTGGCCATTTTTCTCCCATTGTTTTGCTGATACCCTCTGCCGTATGTGTTCTGCTTTTCTGGTTATAGCTATGCCGGGGCAGGTGTCAAAATGCTTCACCTCTTCTTGCTGATGGACCAAAGGGTACTGATGTTGTCAGAGCATCATTTAGCATTTAGAATTTATCCCTCCTGGCCAGCCAAGAAGTTATCAAAGAGGGAATCTCCCTTACAGGCTGGGATGAAAAGCATGAGTGATTCATTTTATTGTAGTAGCTAATGAACTGTATGAATTATAGTAGCATTTTTCTGGGAATGCAGCAGGTAGAACAGTAGATATGTAACATCTGATAGCAGGAAAAGAGTGTATATCCTAACATTACTTCCTCACATAGAATCCTAATTATTTATGTATTTATTCCTATACATGAAGAGTCCCTGCAAGGAGAGTTCCAAAGGAAGCTTTACAAGGAGCTGCTGAAAAACTACAACCCCCTGGAGCGACCAGTTGCAAATGATTCCCAGCCACTCACTGTCTATTTCACTCTCAGCCTCATGCAGATCATGGATGTGGTGAGTCTGTAACCATCTAGGAAACTATGTCTTTAAGAGGGTAGACTTTTCCATCCTGGAACAGAGACTCATGATAGTAAAAGAAGACTTCAAGTTATTGGAAAGCGCAAATGATTCAAGACACAACGCCAAATTTTGATTGCCTTTTAGAAGAAGTAAACTGAAAAGTTAAGTTTGCCTCTTCCTTAGATCCCCTGTCAGTATTTCCAAACCTTCTTAGCAGTATGAAATATTTAAAGTGAAGCCCAAACTGCATTCTTTGCCTTCTGAATCCTTAACTGTGCTTAGAACCAACAAGAAGTGTATTCAGGAGGGATGTGCCAAACCAAAGTTCTTGATTTTTTGCTTGTGACTAAAGAGCTTCTTAATTTTGGAGATGGGGGGAGAGGATGGAGGTGTTCTGGCCAAAATCCAAGTTATATTATTTCTTCATTATTGAGACAAGATTGCTACATTCTATGAGCTTAAATTTTAGCTGCTCTATTTGCAAAGACAGTCGTTTGGTACATCAATAGATAATCCTACGCAGTGCTTGGCAGGCTTGTAAAATGCACTGTTGGATCTTTTGGGTTCACATATAAGTAATTTAAGCTCCACTCTGTCACAGCAACACAGAGATGAAACTCTGCATATAAGTGGCTTTACTGTATTCAGTTTTACTGAACTTAACTAGATATGGCCACTAATAAAGAAGTTAATTACTTAAAACCAGTAGTTAACCTGAAAATGACATTATCTTGGCATCAAATCCTTTAAGTTTGAGGCACAACAAAATTAAAAAGCAGAAAGGCAGCATTATTCAGTGGCTATTCCTTTATAAGCTGCTGATTGCTAGAATCCAGATACCATTCTGGATCTGAATGTCAGCACGCACAGAGGGAACTCTGCAAGTTTAAATGCTCATTGTTTCTATATACGTTTTGCAAATTTTAAATTTATTAGACCGAAGGTGAAAACTAGGATGTGTATTTCCTGGGTGATATTTACTATTCATAAGTGAGAGTGGGCAGCCACAGTCAGTGAGCTGTTTCAGTGTCAGTGTGGCCAACATGTCCAGAAAAGCTTAAGCAGTCTGTTCGAGGTCTGTTCAAACTGAGCACCTGAACAAAACACCCTATGTTAAGCCAGTGGCTTTTTTTTAAGTGTTAACCACACTCGGAAAGGTTTGTTGTATGGCCAAACCCTCCTAGTGATGACACAGCTTACAGAAGCCTTCTTTATGTTATCAAAAACATTTCCTGTTTAGAATAAGCTGAATGCCCATAGACACTTTTCTTACTTAAACTGCATCTATACCATAAAGACTTCATTTGCATTTCTCTGAGTTAATAGTGAGGCTCTCTCTTCCCCACACTCTTGATACGGCTACAACTATGCCCTCAACTACTGTATGAACAGCTGGCTGTTGGAGACACATGGCTAAAGGCCAGCAGGCAGTCAGCTTCACAGAGTTAATACTTCTGGAGTTGTCAAGTTTAATTAAAAGCCATATAAACTGAAGGGCAAATACCCACAGATCACTAGTCAATCTGGGTACAGTCAGTGACTGTCAGTCTTGGCTAATATGATGCAAAAGGGAGTTTTTGATCTTATGGGCCTTTCAAAAAAATCCCTTCGAGATCAGTCAGAGGCCATAGTTTTTATACTGGCAGTTTAGTTACATCTCATTCTGCTTGCTGTAAAACTGACTGCATTTCTTTCTCAGAGGTATGGGATTGACAGGCACAGAAAGAAACTAACCATGAAGTAAATTAAGCCTCACCCTATAAAACAAATGAGTTTTCTTCATTGTCAACAAGCAGCAAATGGTGGTGGGAATGACAGCTATTTGCAATAACAATTACTGGTTTAACAAGCTAGAAACAGAACATGTCACCATCATACTTTTCTGTAGTTTATATATTCACTTTAATGGTTTCTCAGCTGATACCAGCTCTACTGGAAGTTAGACCTATCCACATCAGATCTGTCAAATCCCTGCCAGAACAGACCGAGCCAGGCAGGATCTTGGCTGCTGCTACTCCTTGCTTTAAGTATCTTCTGTTCCACTCTAACCCTGTTGAGAGGGAAGGGTAGACAATACATGAAACCGTTTCCAAATACAGTGGATATTTCCTACCTTATTATTTTTAGTTTAACCCTTTCCTTCTAAAACTAGCAATTATTTCTACCCTATGCTTGCAGATATGTTTGGGGTTTGGTTCTTTTTTATTGGTGTTGTGTATTAACATGCATGGTAGAATCAGGACTACATAATGAGGGACTTGTAAGTGCCAACTGCCTCAACTTAGTTTAGTTCATTAGAAAATAGACTTAATGAATTGTCTAATGAGAATGCAAGCTGGCATAGTAAATAATACAGTGTTGCTAAATGGGGAGGGAAAACAGTGGCAGCATGAGAAAAATGTAGTTTGAGGACACATGAATGAAGAGAAGAGCTAGAAAACGCAGTGAGGGTGTGGGAATTCATGGTAGACCTGAGAGACAGCAAAGGAGTTTGGAAAAAAGATGGAATTTAGGTGCAAGAGGATGGGTGTGTGTGTGTGTGTGTGTGTATATGAAATGGAAAGAGAGGATTGAAGGGAGTGGACTTAAAGCTTCAAGTTAGTAAGAACTTCTAAGAGAGAGATCCTAGATGTCTTTCAGTTTGCCTTATTCCTGTATTCCTGTGCTGGTTTCAGCTGGGAGAGAGTCAATTTTCTTCCTAGTAGCTGCTTCAGTGCTGCATTTTGGATTTAGAATGAGAGTAATGTTGGTAACACACCAGTGTTTTAGTTGTTGCTAAGCAGTATTTGCAGTAAGTGGAGGACTTCTCAGCTTCTTGCCCCACCTGACCAGTGAGTAGTCTGGAGAGCACAAGAAGCTGCGAGGTGACACAGCTGAGCCGACTGACCAGAGGGATATCCCATACTGTGCGGTGTCATGCTCAGCATATAAACTGGGGGAAAGCTGGCCAAGGGCTGCTGCTCAGGAACTGGCTGGGCATCAGCTGGTGGATGGTGAGCAATTACATTGTGCATCACTTGTTCTGCATATTCTTATTATTACCCCATGTTTTTTCTGTCCCACTAAACTGTTTTTATTTCAATCCGTGATTTTACTTTTTGTTTTCTTCAATTCTCTGTTCCATCCTGCTGGAGGAAGGGAGTGTGTGAGCAGCTATGTGGTGTTTAGCTACCCACCCAGTTAAACCATGACAATTCCTTAAGAGAAAAATCAGTGCTTTTAAACCTTTGCAAACAATCTTGCAATTAGGTCACCTTGAAGTGAAAGCAAAATGCAGACACCCAACTGGCCAGAACTGATCTTCAAGGATGTTTGAGTTATTACAAGAAGATGGAATAACAGGTTTCTTCTGCTTTTTAGAATTATTTCCATTTTCTTGAGGTGAGAAAAGCCAAGCAATTCAACCAAATAAATGTCCTGAAATCTTTTCTCAGAACTCCTTGCAGGAAAGCAACACAAACTGATACATAAAACCTGGTAATAAACACCTCTCTGGATCTGAATCAGAAAATGTTTGGAAATATGTGAAACCTAAAACTAATCAAAATTTAAGAATAATCACAGAAGGAAAATCTTATCAGACAAATAGTAAGGGTATCCACATAGCTTAGGGGCAGGAGAGGAAAAGGTGCTATGGTCAAGGTCACAGCTTCAATACAGTGTCAAAAAAATAATGATGTATAGAAGGAACTTACGTTTCTCTACATTTCACCTCATGGACACCCCAGTACCTGGATGAGAAGCTAGTCTTTGGCTTCTGCCTGTCTAGTATTTCAGTGTTGGCATGGAGTGTGAGCCTAACCTCTGCTTAGGAAAAACTTCCAGCATATGCATTTTTGAGAAACAGATTCTTAAGTCAGGCTGATATTATATCATTTCCACACTGGGTAAAATTACAGCCACCAATTTTTTAAACACTATGTGGAGGCAAGCACCTTCAAACATTCTTACATGCTCTTGTTACATCTATCTCAATAATACCATCAGAGGAGAATATTCAGCCACTACCAACTGGTTTAGAGTGAACACTAGGAATGTACACAGAAGTAGTGCTGTTCCTACGCTGATATAGGTCATGCAGAATAGCAAATGGCAATGAAAAACAGATATAGTGATCACTAAGTTATGAATTTTATGCCTAGCTTCACATTTTTACAATAGACATATTTGCATCTACTGCAAGTTAACACAAGAGAAACATATCTGAGGGAATTCCATCCCCAAAAGTCAGAGGATGAAACCTTGGCAATTAATGCAAAATAATAATACATTTATACTGTAAATTACTGCTTAGAGACACAGACATGAAGAACTGGAATACACTGAGATATAAAGTAACAGTTCAAATAATTTTTACTGGTGTCTACACAAGAATCCTACAGTCTTATTTTAGTTTGAAAGGGGCCTCCAGAGGTCATCTAGTCCACCCCTTGCTCCAAGTATGTCTAAATACATCAAGTTACTCGCCATTATATCCAATACTGAACACTGCCATGAAAAGAGAGTCCACAACCTCCCTGGGCAACCTGTTTTGGTATTGAATTACCATTACGGTAGACTTGTTTTCCTAAAGTCTAAGCTTGAGAACAACACAAAGAACACTTCTACAGAAATGAGGTATTTTTCCTTGCACAAAATTGGGTACATGGCATAGAGATACTTCTCATGAAGTATACCAGATTTCTTGACTATCTTCAGCAAAGGTACCTATTTGACTTTTAATAAAGCCTTTGTGAATTACATTCTTGGCAGAAAACTAAAGAATAAGGCCTTGGTAAACCCACATGGCAGAACTGGTTAGAAAATCTCAGAGCAGTTGGTAATGGTTCTGTCAAAATGATGAGATTTAGTTACATGGTGAGATTTCTCAGGAACCTATACTGATTCAGTGCTTTCATTTTCTTCATCTGCAAGACAGACTAAGTAATGTCTTTACTGAACTTACAGATGACATAAGTTTGGGAGGGGTTGAGAATACCGAGTGCAAAACTAGAATTTAACATTGTCTTGTTCTTGTTGTGAAATAGAGTAAAAAGACTGTTTTAACCCAATTTGATTTTTTTTTCAAGGCCTAAATTATGTGAAATTTTGAGTACTACAATTTAAGAAATATTTGGATGCACTGGAAATAATCCGTCTGCTGGAGACTTTGGTTGTATTGAATGAGTCTAATTTGATGTCTAAGTGCTTTCTCAGCTGGAAAAAAAGACAGGTCAATACTGGCTCTGCATGAGGGCCGGTATCTGTATTATTTTTACCATTCCATCTACTGTAACTTTAGTCACAGTCAAGACTCTCCCTGTACTAGATCTAGGTAAACACAGCTGAAAAGATCATCTTTGTTACAAAACATTTACAAAATAATTATATTTTGATAGACTAGATTCTTTTAACATCAGAATCATTTACAACGTAAGAACTGCTGAAGCGTACAAGACAGTATTAAATAAAACTTTAACATAAAAATGCTAAAGTTAAGACTAGAAGAAATATTGCATTGGGATCAGACCAATGGCTTGCTGATATTAATTTTCACTAATGTGTCTTCTCAGATTTTACTAAGGAATTTCAGCAATTTTACTCTGCAACTGTTGAAAACATTACTGTGTTCTGGGGCTTTCTGGTCTGAACCTAGAATTTATATCAAAATTGTGGAACCCAGGGCACCATTTTGTGAGTGTCTTACGCTGATCTCAGCACTCTGGGCTGGAAAAGATGATCTTTGTAACTTCTGATCTAATGTTCCTACCCCTTTGGCTTGCGCCAGTGCCTCTGGGATGGAGCAGTAGCTGAATCAATTTTTGGAGCAGTCATTTTTCTAGATGATCTGTATTTACTTTGGATTTATGTTACCTTAAACTGCTCACAAACCTCTGCATGGGGTTCTTAGTCACTTTAAATATGCCATATATTTAGCAAACCATGCTAGCTCTATCTCTGTCTGAGGCAAGTTGCTAAACTTGGGAGAATGCTGGATCAATACTCTCTTAGCTTGTGACTTCAGTAGCAAGACTTACGGTGACAAACATTTTGGTGGGTATGAACATGTCCACTATGGTCAACCTTGATTGTATACTTTATATATATATATCACTAGCAGAAGAATCACCATTTGATAATTTATTTAAGAAAGTTGAATTTAGTTGTTTATCTACAGTAATATTGAAGTTCTTGTTTATGTTGCGCAACACCATTTAGTCTGGAATCTTTCATGCTTCCTCTAGGCATTTACTAGTGAATTAAATAATTTACTACACAACACTTTTCACTTATTTTCCAGTTTCTCATGTTTTGGGGTTTTTTAAGTTTATATTAAGAGAAAGAAAAGTGCTGAACAGTTGTTTGCATATAGTAAGCAGCAGCAGAATCTCAACAGTAATCCTGTTCTCCTTTAGGCTCTTCAACTCACTGGTGCAGACCAAAACAAAATGAAAGTACACAAACTTTTTTACGTCTATCTGAACTCAAAGTTTGCTTCTCCTGTATTGCCCTTGGTTACTTGTATGACTTAGATTTATACATTCAAGGGCTTTCATCCTTGTTTCATTTTACACAGTGTGATACAACTGACTTCCATTTCTTACATACAGAGCTTAGCAAAGCCTCTGCCTAAGAATCTGCAGCTCAGTATGTGCAGTCAAATACCCTGAACCCACTGGGCAAGACAGTAACGTGAAATATCTTGACATTTTAAAAGAAAATGATGCTGTCATTCATGGAAGCAGAAGAGCTTCTGTAAAGAAAGAGACTATAAACCAAACATCTCCCATGCCAACAACAACAAAAAATCTGGAAAGACAAATAAAACCACCAAATCAAAAGCTTGTTGAGAAATGGCACTAAAGAAGTAAGAAGGTCCTGAGCTCCTAAGCTGTTTATCAAACCTGAGCAGCCTTTTTGCAAACAATGATTAAGGCAGAAGCTCATCAAATCTGCATTATTCTGTAAATTTCTAGCATTCATTTGTGTACATTACAAAAAGTCTCTCCAAGCTTTATTTTCCTCTCATTTTGCAGCTTGATCTTTATTCCCTCCATGCTGAAGGGAGAAACTATTTGCACTTTCATCTTGCAGACATTTCCATTCTACCATGATTTATTCTTGAGAGCTTAGAAAACTGGAGCAGTGCTGGGATATGCTTTCCAATATTTTTCAGTAGTTTAATACTTATGAAAGTCACTGGATTATAATAGGAAACAACATATTGTCCTTCCCCATGAAATATGAAGAACCACTCTTTTCAAATAATAGTCAAAAATATTATATTAGTTGATTTAAACAGGCAAACAGCACCTCTCCCTGCCCTCCTGTGGTGAGATACTGATAAACTGTGGGAAACTGTAACCTTATTTCTGTGATATTTGTCCATTTTTCCAGCAGTTCTATATACCTTCTGGCTTTCTGGACTATTTTTTCCTTCAGCATCTCTCTTTTACCCAGTCTTCTCAAAGAGTGCTAGATCTGAAAAGATATTTTAAACATAGTCTATATTCTGTAGGATGGAATGGGAAGCAAGGAGTTTACACTAATGTAAGGCAGTTTGCAGGAAGGAAAAAACGACTGACTAAAGGCAGTAAGAAATCCTCCTGATAACAGTTAACTGGAGGACATTAGAAATGCTCAATGTCTGTGAAAATCAGGATTTCTATTCTGCTTTTTGGTTCCACAGGATAAGTCTTTGGAACTGTAACAGAAATCAGTTGGGGGTTTTCCATTTTGTTTTGTTGCTTGTTTGTTATTGGGTTTTTTTAATATAAGTAAAGCAAAGCAGTTTCTCTGACATATTTCTCATCCTTTGTGATATAAACAATCAACATGAATCATAAAAACTCAGTACCTTAATCCTCTGCTTTGTAACTACATTGGTATGGATGCACCATTAACTCAAGAAGTGAGTAGACATCTAGTGGTATGCCATCTGTGATGAAGGTTTGCATTCTTACTCTGAAAAGTATTATTAAGGTCCTAGAAAACAGATTCTGTTGTGACGGATTACTGTAGAGCACAGGCACCCCAACATTTCATATTTTACATAGGACCTCTTACTAGAGCAACAGAATTTGCAAAGTCACATCATATGAGGACTGCTAGTGCTCAGTAATCAGTAATGAAATAAAATTAAAGCACAAGACAAAATTTGTGGGAGTCAGGTCTAACTGGCTAATACTTGCTCTTATACAAAGCTTTTAATTCACAAAAGCTTGGGGACTGAAATGAGTATAGTCCCTGTAATATGCAGAATAGTTCCTCTTTTTTTTTAAGACTATATGCAGTTAAAATGACAATATTTATCTTGTATTCTAGTACTAGACAATACATCATGTTACTGCTTAGTACACAGTTCCTATCCTTTGTTTTGACAATGTGGGTCAGCTTGTTACAGTCTATGGAAATCTGTCTGAAATATTTGAAAGCTCTGTAGTTTTCTTGTCCTTGGATAGTGGAGCTACACTGATCTGCATCAGCTGAGGGCCTGGCTCCATAAAGTAGAAGTATTAGATCAGCATTTACAAACCCTCTTTGCCAGTTACATTACTTCCCTGCTCCCAGGCTCCTGGAAGACCTGCAGGTTCAGTCCTAGCTGTGGCATGAGCCAATGCACAATGTGTGTGCAGTCTAATATCTGCTCAGGTTTTGTGCACTGCAGACTACTTACACGCTCTAAAACTCTGGTGCTTTACTGTCCACATAAAGATGGGAGTTGACTTGACTCTTCCTGGATTTCATTTGCCTTTGCAGTGTCAACATGCACTGAAGGAGTTCAAATGCAGGTGGTTGCCTCTGCTGGACCCATTTCTTTTCTAGGAAGGCTTCTGGAAGTGATGTGGGAAGATGCTGTAGGCTGGATGAATTATCTGGGGAAAAGTAGCCCACACCTAATCACCACAGCCTCTACCCTCCTCCTGTAAAGAGGATCTGTGTGGGTTCACAAGTTGGCAGGAAAGGTACTGCAGCAATTTCAGTGATGACAGCAAAGGGAAAGTAAGAAGTGCTCCTAAAGCAAAGCACCTAACCTCTAACACCATGCTTGGGAGCACCTGTGCTACCAGGGGAGCTTGGAGACAAGATCAGATTACGAGTCATGGTTTAACATTCTTATAGGGTAGTCCTGATGGGCTATGGCTCTTGAACAATCAAGTAGGAAGTATTCTGTTTCTGTTCTCCCTTTCATTTTAGGGCTGTATTCTCAGACCCGTGTGGATACAGTGCCTGCTTTTCTCTCAGAAAAGCACATACTACAAAAAGTTTTCAGTATTTTACAAATCTAATAGTGCTAACAGCAGTTGATCAGCTATTCTCAATGGACTGCAAGCAAACCCTTTTCTATCTGTGAACAGCATATTAACACAGAAACATTCAAATGTTAATTACTTCAAATTTAGATGATACAGATGCGAATTCTTTGCTGTCTCCTGAACTCCTCACCATGATCGCCTGAATAGATTACTAAACAATCCAACTGTTCCCAATCTAAATATATCCCTGACAAAAAAGGCAAAAAAATCAGGGGGAGAAAAAGATCTCACCCGGGGTTGGCAGCAGGGAACATACGTGTACAAGCACCTATATAAAAAAAGAAATTTTAAAAACTTACTAGAACTTTAACTTCTTTGCTGTGTTAACTACCTTTGAGTTTTTAATTTATTTAAAATTAAAATAATTACTTTCCAAAGTAACCAGAAGAATCTTGAAGCAAGCATGTATTTGGATTTAGCCTTCACTTCGGCTTGCATGTTCATGCCTGTTATCTGAAACTAGAATTTTATTTGTAAAAAGGCAAGGCTATTAACACTGGCTTCAACAGCTAACTGGGAAGTGCTAGGAGCATGGCATGAAGCCAGAAACACAAGAATATGATATTTATCCAGCTCACCTCTCAAAAATCCTCTGGTAGTAATGTGAAGCTGTATTTGCATGGCTTATAATCATGTCTTTATATTGTTTATATGATCCTCATACTGGAGTAGCTTTAATGGAGCACAATCCATGTGCAGAGTTGGTGGACCCACACCCATTTAGTTATATAGCACTACTACTTTGGACTTCTATTGGCTTGTCTTCCATGCCGTGGATAGCAATATATTTCTGTGTTTGGCATCCCTGTACTTACTTTCAGTAACTACACAGCTCTGTTGACTAAGTAGGAGAGGAAAGAAGTAGGCGTTTTACCCACTAGCACCAATGCTATTAAATGCAAGAATGAAGACAGAAAAAATAATGAGTGATGATAAACTTGACTGAACCACTCACTGAGCTCAGGAAATTCAAAAAAGCAGTTTTATTTTGGAGCGTTCCCTCCATCTCTGACCTCAACAGGCAGAAATGTTGTTTGTAGGAGAGAGTTTGCTCTTTTGTGTCACAGAAAACAGCAGCCTGAAGGACTGTGTAGGTGTTCTGACATTTGAGTCATGATGCTTGTTGCATGCAGTTGATTTTCATCAATACATTTCTCTCAGCCAAGCTTACATTTTCTCAGTACCTTTGTCAGTAATTGTTTACATGCATTAAAGAGAAATGGGGACCAGGTGCATTTTTAAGGAAAATTCAAAATAAAGACCCTCTAAAAAATTACCCTCAAACCTGTCCCTCAGAGGATGTAGGGTAAGGAATAACTAGTATTTCTGTAATGATGATTCATCCTCTCTTCCTCAGTTATTAAGGGGCACTTGTCATTTTTCTGTGTCAAGAGCTGCAGTGACGTTCAAGCAGGATAAACATTTTGTACTACACCCTTCTCCAGGAGATTTTTAATTGCCATGGTAATGTCTGTGATGTAGCCTAGATTGAACAGAGACTATGAGACATCAAGAATAATGGATTACATTACACATCACAGGGACTTTGGAGCTACTCCTTGCTTACTTTGCCTGCACTTGGAAAGGTGGAGATAAGATAGTATAGTTAGAGAGACTGCCTTGGATGAGTAATAGCAATTTGCTAACTGATTCTCAGAAGCTGGCTTTAACTATGTCCATTTGTAGAGGACGGAGTGGAAATTTCTGTTGCTGTTTTTCACAAAAATAGAACAGATGAATGCCAGCAGCAAGCTGGTGCTAGAGCTGTATGCTCTGATGACACAATGGGAGAGAAAGAAGCAGCTTTCTGTTCAGCTTTTTCTTCTTCCATAAATTTCTCTTCTCTCCTTGAAAAAATCACCTGCTTTCCTTCCACTTTAGTTTGCTAAGTATACATGCTACAACAGCATTTCCATATGACTTACAAACATTTTAAGGAGAAAGGTTTAATAAAAAGTCAAATATGACTTAAAGTGAATTATCAAGAATAAAAATAGAGTCAAATCTTTTGATATAATGCCGTCGTGGAATTACTGGTACATCTCGTATAACAACCTGACCTTTCGACTTCCATGTTTTGCAGCTAAGCTCTAGGCAAACAGACCAAGTCCAAAAACTTTGATTCCCTCCTGTTCTAATGCTGTTTACAGGGTGGGGCTATGGGGGCTTTATTTTTCCCTCTTAGCCTGCAGAAGGGTTGGCACCTTCCAAATTCCAGCATGTGCTTAGAGCTGGGATGCCCATCTGTGTCAGACTGGCAATGATAATCAGCACCTAGAGACAGTTAACACTAATTCAGAGTTCAATCCTCTGAATGGGAGTCTGCTGTGCAATACAATGGAGTCAAGAACTGTTTGTAAATAAACCAATAGAACACAGCTATTACTTCGCATGTTTGCACTAAATGTAACTGCGTTTTAAGCTCTATGGTATATTTAATAATTGAACTGAGGGATCATGGGAGTTCTTAAGATAACTTGAAAAAAATGCAACCTCCCCCTCTTGCTCTTCAGGAGAATATTTTTTTCACAATATGTGCTGCAGTGTTTTATTGGCTATACTGCACTCTGTTCATTTCAGATGCCCCATCCCTGCTTGTCTTTGCAGAGATGACTGTATTTAAATCTAAATACAATCTCTTGTTAACAATGGTGTACTGGGAAAAAAAGAAAAAAGCCTGCTATTACAATAATGTCCCCATGGTAACAGAAAGGGTACATCATGAGGCTCTTATCCACATTTATAATCTCCACTTCTTTTCTGAGAAACACTATATCTCAAGCCCACTGTTAGGACAAAGCCCTGTACACTCAATGGCAAGCACAAGTGTCAGACCTTGTCAGGGTACATATGGAACAGAAACACATTCCCACATTTAAGGTGGCTCCTTGCACAAATGCTCTGCCCAGAGTTCAGATGGCTTTTCTATGCTCTTTCTCCAGCAGCTTTTCTTCTGTGCTTTTTCAGCAGCTCTTTCTTCTGCATGCATCTGGGATGATCTCTGTACATTTAGAACAAACTCTGCCTTTCTTTTAAACCAAGATACAGTTGTTGGGGAGAAAGATAATGCTTCTTGAAAAGCATGTCAAATAGTTGGTATGGAGAAACCACTGGAGTTTTTCAGACTTGCAAACTAGAGCACACATGGCACAATTTTAAAAAACACTTCAAAATGAGCAACCCACCTCCTCAGAATTCTCCTGAATTAAGCAAAGCAATGAGACTCCTCATCTCGCACTCTGATCTGAACCTTAACCCAGATAAAATTCAAATTACACTTCCCTAATTTTTATTTGAAATAAAAAATTAAAGATACACAAAAGACCAAAAGTGAGCACCTGCTCCTATCCCAGCAGCACATAATGCTTTAGTAACAAATTAGTATTTTAACTCTAAATACCTTTAACGCCTTCACAGACTTTAGCTATAAGCAGAAGCATACTTGTCTGTTATACTCAGGTTTACTTCCTCACTCTTTTGCTTCTCTCTTTCTCATGCACTTCAACAGTGCATGGGACAGGTGAACTCCAGGCCTCAATACCCATGCAGAACACATACTTGAAGATTCTGATTTCTTTCAGATTTACATATAGGTCAAGCTCTAGAGTCACTAAGTCTGAGTTGTATCTGTGGGTAAGATCATAGCAAATCTTGTATTAAATATGTGCTGACTCAAGTATTAAACACAAATCAGAATGGTAGCTAGTGTAGTACTAACAGCAACTTTCCACCACTCACACCAGTACGTTTCCTTTCCTCCTCTCCCATTGTCTTCCCAGTTGCCAGATGCTATTTCTCATGAGTGACTTGCAGATCATCCTATTGCCATTTCGACTACATGAAGTTCACCATAATGGGCTTCACCACGGCTAAACCTTGCACCTCTGCATACCCTATCCTCTGCACTCAATGGCAGATGCTTCTTTCTATTTGTGATAATGCTCTGATGTTTCTGTTCTGTTGCTTAGCCTGCCTCTTCTGCTTGTCGTTGTTACTACATGCAAACATCTGGAACTAATGTCAACAGATGTGGCAGTCTAAACTGCTACACATTGAGCTGTATAACTGTCTGCAAAGTAGTGCTGAAATCTGTAATGCTTTGTACTGTAAAGTATTAATTTGGCACCGTTGCATTGTTATTTCTAGCTAAGGCACCATTTTCCTTGTGCTTAATTTGCTGAAAATAATGTGCTTGTAGGTTAGAAGATTTACAAAGGCACTTTTTTTATTGATTTTCTACTCAATTATTCCCATTTATAATAATTCAATTATAAAAACAAACAACCCCCCAAACAAAACCAAACCAACCCCACAAGATAATATGCGGTCTGAACAATTTCACATTTTCCTGATGGGACAAGCTTAAAAACTCTCAAGACAGGAAAATGCTCTACAATCATATGCCAGAAGAGTAATAATCTAAAGTTAGAGCCAGTAGAGCATAGCTGGCTAGCTCTAAGTACTCTGGCACTGTTTTACACCACATTCCAAGTAATAGAGAAAATGGCATTACACATGCCTACATAGACCAGCCTGGCTGTATGCATTTCAAAGGAAGACAATGTGAGTAGACACTGCTTTGACATAAATCTTCCATATCTTGAACTTCAAATGTTACATAGGTCATGTTTTGAAGGTAAGAAGCTGCACACAATTGAAGTAATAGTAAGATAAGGTTTTGGCTGTCACAGAGCACTATCTGTAAAGAGAGCCAGCTTGAAGTGGGATGTTTGGTTTATCCAGCATTACTTCTAGTGTGGCACACCCTTTAGAAAATATGGCCAGACAGAGGAATCACTAAATGCACATCATGGTTCTAAAACAAGGAATAAACAGAGCAAGAGTGCAGAGTCAGACCTTAATTCCACCTGTCTCCTGCAGGAAACTTGACTGGATTAACAGTGGCACTCTCTTACAAATATTTATAAATTTATTTCTATAACTGTGCCAATATCTACAAGAGTCCTCAGCCTCAACACTTTACATGGATGATTCAACTCTGTCACAAATACTCTTCAGCTGCATTCTCTTTTTCAGCTGTACATTCCAGTGCAAGCTGTTGTTCAGCTCTGCTGCACTGTTCGTATGATGTGAAAAGGCTGATTTTTTAATTCAAATAGGTAACAGAGGAGCTGTCACTGCATCTGGGATCAGTACTGCCACTCTGTCCTTCAAGATGATGGGAAGTGCTTAGGACAGCAGGTTGTGTTGGGAATACGCCAGGTTTGTGCTGCATTGTTCCTGGCTAGAGATTTAGGGGACTTCAATAAACTTTATTCACTGTATCACAAATGAAAGTGGGGCCATAGGGAGAGTGACGAGGGGGGTCTCCCTACAGGAAAACTGTTTCCCAAACAACTCTAAGTATTTCACTAAGTCCCAGAATAGCCATTTATTGCCTCGCTCCTCACTGAATTTACAGTCCAAAGTCAGCCTTCTTAACAAATAAAACCAGCTAGTAGCAGCAATGTGCTACCTCCAGCAACAAAACTCTGCTTTCCCAGTCAGAAGCAATTCTAAATAGCAGCTGTCTATTTCAAAGACCTTCAGCATGTAGCAAGTATGAAGAGCAATTCATATAGCATTCACCACAAATCTAATACACCTAACAGTTCAAAAGGAAAGAAGTTTTCTTTTCAAATTTCACTTTAATTAACTCCTCACATTTTGGTTTGCAGTAAGATTTTAACTCTTTGATTAAAAAAAAGCTACCAGAAATTAAGTCAAAGATCAAGAAGCACACAAAGCAAGGAAGATACTTTCAGGCAGGCTGGATTTCAGAGACTGAACTGCAAAACTCACCTTAATGCTACAGGCAATACTTAGCTAAATCCCAAGGACAACTGCAGTATCTTATCCCTAAAGGTCTGAAAGAGCCAAAGTTGGAAGGTGAGAAAGTCACCCAGTCAAGTATCATCCTAGCAGTGAAAGTGCCTCAGGGCTGAATTTGGCTTTGAAGAGGAATGCAGAAGAGACTAAGGGGTAATGACCTAAATGCCTCCATTATACACCAAATATAAACGTGTGTTTGTCTGAAGTGGTCTTGAGAAAAATGCACTGAAACAGTGAAAAGTTTTATTTTCCACTTTTGACTTTTTATTGAATCATTTTGCACTTTTTGCATTTATTTTCAAGAAATCAGAAACATTCTGTGGCCTGTTCCTGGTGTTGAGTCTCACATGCTAGATCATGGAATATTATTATTTATGCATTGGTAATGTCTGTTTATACAATTTCTGCATAATTGGAAATATGTGCTGTATGCTGAGTCAAAACATTTTACTGTGATGAAAAGGCATACTGCTGACTTCTAGAGAAGTGAAGGGTAATTGAAATAACCCATTCCTTTTGTGCTGAAAGGCAAGTCAGGTGGGGAAGAGGCATCAGGAGTTCAAATCCTTTTTCTCACAAATTCTGTACATTGCTTTTTTTTTTCATCTTTATGTTGCTTAGAAAAACCTGTTTCACATTGCCAACTCCCCATGTAGCTTTTTATTCCTATGCAAAAAAAAACTCCTCACAGTCCTTAATTCCATTCAAATTTGCATTTTAATTACTCCTGGCTTTTCGAAGGTGTGATGTAGGTGATGCCTTAGGCTTCAGGGGTAATGAATATGCACCCATTACAGGGCAGCATGACTCTGTACCTTCTAAGTTCTTCAACATCAAGATTCACTGCAGCTACAGCCCTCACCTATGGATGACTAGAGGCAGTCTTCAGCTAGCAGCTGCAGTTTCATTTCATGCCAGAAACATCAGGCTGGCTTTCTTAAGTAATCTGATTTTTATCCTCACCCCTAAGACAGCAAAAGTTCTTTTTGGCCTGAACCACTAAGGAGCCTTGAGCCGCCTTTAATACAAAAGCTTAGCATTAATCTTGGCACATGGGGAGAGTGTAATTGCAATAGTCCCCCATGTTGACTTAGTGTTATGAAGAATGTAAGGTCTCCGTCGTGTTTTCAGTTGGGCTTCTGGTGGATGAAGTTGAACCACTTGCTGCTCTGGCCTCTCTTGAAAGTTGGCCACACCAAGGGCAGGAATTAAGAAGTCCAGCCCCTTCACTATTCTCCAGAAGTTTCAAGGAGCTCAGATTCGTACTGTCACTATGGCTGCCTAAAGCATGGCCACAGCATCAATCTTCTGTCAACTGCCCATTTTAAGAGTGCTTAGCTTATCCTCCAGCCTGCTGTCTTGGTATTAACCATAAAATAATTCAGACTTTTTCACTTCATACTGTTTAGTGAGCTCACTGCATGACCATAAAAAAGGAACAGGAAGAAAACCCAAAGCCGAGTGAAGGAAAACATTATCATAACAGGGTTTTAAAGGATGTGGGGAGATAAAAGCCAGTAGGTACTAGTAATTTGGCACTGTGGATCAGAAGATGTTGAGAATGTTTAATGAGCAAGTGCCAAGACAATGAAGTAAGAGCAAATGAACTGGTTAACCTGCTGGTTTCAGCAGAATGACATCCAAGCAAACAGAAGTGCAAATTGGTACAGGGAGTGCCTTATGTGTCTCTCACTGGCTGCCAGCCCATTAACTTTAGACTACGATTATTAACTTCAGTCTTGCTACAAGGTACCAATCAGGAACCTAGCATTATTGCTGTGACAAAGGATGTCTTAAAACACTTTTACAAACTCTTCTGTTAAGGTTCATAGCAACTGAAGCCCAGTTCAAAGATGGATTACTTTTTCTGTAATTTAGGTGAAATACAACCACATAAGAACCCACGTTTGAAGTTCATGAATTACAGCTAACAGATTTTAGTCAGGACATTACTTCATGCAAGTCTTCCAGGAAGTATGTGTTTCTTTCTAGCTGCTGCACATCAGTGCATCCCAGTATATAGGCATGCAGGCTGATTTTATTTTTCTTCTTGCTTTTTTCTGCATACCTTTTCCAGTGTGGATAATAAATGTGGTAACTTTCTTTTGAAAGTCAGCAGATAAAGTTCCTCACAAAGTTTGTAATGTTCAGGCTAAAGCCCTTCCCAAGGCACTGTCACATTTCTATCTCTTCTTTTATATGTTCTGTTGAACACAGAGTGAGGGAAGGATAATGTGAAAATCTGATACTGTGTTTCCAGAGATGATCTGGAAACTCATAGACTTGCTTCCAGTCTGACAGACCATTTATACAGTAAAGACAGACAAAACCAGAGATGGGAACTGGAATAATGGAGACAGTACAATTCCCTTCAAGAACTTCAAGAAATTGTTACCTCTACCTTCAAAAATGGATGAAGGACCATTTGAGTCTTCCTGATTTCAACTACTTTTCCTTCATCAATCACACTGCCATGCAATAATGTGATAA
Organism: Agapornis roseicollis; assembly: GCA_002631895.1. NCBI lineage: Eukaryota > Metazoa > Chordata > Aves > Psittaciformes > Psittacidae > Agapornis > Agapornis roseicollis. Next base: position 121,860 of record NDXB01018869.1, read on the forward strand.
GTTGCCCAGTGGCAATCTGTCATCTGCCCTCACAGGTCATGACTACAGTTATGAATCAAGTAGCCTCCCACCCACCTCCCAATGCATGACTGAAACCAAACTCTTCACTGCCTGCACTACTTGGCCAGTACTACCTGAACAACAAGTAACCTAAAGTAGCTGGTATGGGAAAAAACCCACACCAATCCTACCAGCATGGTATAATTTCTCGTCTTGCTCTCTGGCTGATTTTCCCAGCATCTCAGAATATATTGTTAATTCCTTTTTCTTTGCTCCTTTATAAAAGAAAGCATTTGTAATAGGAACTGCCTTGCTTTTGTGTGCAACACTTTTTCTTTAGGAGGTGTTTACAAAATATTGCACAGTGACAAAAAACTAAGTCCTGTGCAACCCTGATAAAAAAAAAAAAATAGTGTTAATACAGTTTGCTGTAAAGCTTTCAAAACAGCATGCAAAAAACTCTCCTAGCTGGAAGGAAACCCTGCAGGATGTCTCCTTTCCCACCTTTTGCCAGCTTTACTTGGGACCACAGAGAAGCACAATTCCTCTAAAATCAGAATCTTTCCTCTAGTGATGGTTGAGTCAATCCAATAATGACTAAAATGCTGGAAGGCATTTGTTCCAACAAACACCACTACAAAACCCACACCACTATAAAGCAAGTTTCCGCATGCAGCAGAGTCGTTACGGCTGAGGAGCAGTGATGGGATTTATGATTCAAACACCAATGGAACTTTAAATATAGTGCTCCAAGTGGGAGTTATTTTGTTCAAAATCACTCTTTCAGACTCTAAATGCTTAAGGTAACAGAAAGAAACACCATGAAAACAGCATGGGCCATCTTCTTTTTGTTCTTGCCTTCAGTGTGCAGGCTGCTTTTGAGTCAGTGCTCTCAGGCTACCCTCTCTGCGCTAGTTTTGAGTGAAAGATCACACTGAGGAATAACTCGGCTTTCAGAATAGGTCTGCAGCCTCCTGCAGGCAAACCTGCGATGGCTTTGCCATGTGCCCAGCTGCCTGCAGCAGCAGGTACTGAATCATTCTGCCAGCAGCACAGCTGGATTAAAAGTCTGCTGTTCCCCTCAGCTCTGCTAGTTCAACTCTCAGTAATGGCTCCCTAGCCTGGTTCTGTGATGTGTGCTGGCTGAGAGTAGAGTTCCTTTCTGATACTCCTAAAATAGTTCATCTGACTATGATGTGGGCTCAGGGATTCAAAATACATCTCCATGGTATATCATTAGCTCAAGCATCAGCAGCATTCCACTTTTTTAGTACAATCTTTTCCTGCTACTGAAAAGGGGATTTTTGAAACATCACTAATCTAACACTGGGGCCATTTATGAGTAGAAAGAAATCACACTGGGAGTAGAATGTGAGTTTAACTCAGAATCTAACCATGCAGGAGTAAGTGACATTCAGCTAATGAGGTCTAGGCATATTAGCACCTCTGATTGCTGCTGCACAGGTGACTGAAACATGCAATGACGCTTCCTTAGACTGTTAATGAAGCTTTGACTGGTGTTTGGGAGAGGGATTTTGCATTCAGTTTGGAGAATGCATAATACTGACAGTGTATATAGTACATTCCATTAGCTTCACACAACCTAGGTGGATACTGATAAAGTACCTCCGTAGAATAAGGTCACCAACGTTTTCCTGTGTCTGAAAAGTTCAGAATTATACTCTTTAGTTAAACTGCAGCATTAAGATGAGATCAAATTGTCACAGGAGGCAAGGGGGAATGCCTTCAAACACGAACTGTTGCAGGCAGAATAATAATGTTCTGTCCTGACAACAGTTTTCTGGTAAAGCTGATAAAACCCCTTTTGCACAGTTCCACTGATGTAAGTGGTGCTACTTGCCTGTTAAGAAGCTACTCAATATGACCTCAACGTGCATCATCTGTGCTTAATCACTTTTTCTTTGCTCAGTATTTTTCCTCCTACCTGCGTATGTCTGGTGTGTAAGGTTTATTAGTGAGAGGGCTGCTCTTAACAAAAGTGGAACAGGCAAGCCCTACTGTAATCTGCTTTGCCTTTTAAGACTCCTTATTAAAGGAGCCTCAGGGAAAAGTTTGGCAGCATACCCTCAGGAAAGAGTCTGACTGACTGTGGTAATACAAGATAAATTAAAAAGTTCATATGAAGTCAAAGGCAAGGATTCCCCTTGCTTTGAATAGTACCTTAGCACAACTGGCTACTTTGTAACAGTCAAATGTATTTACAGGTGTTATTTTATCTGTGTGGTACTAAGCTGTGGTTTGTTTTTTAATTCTCCTTCCTCCCAGGATGAAAAGAATCAAGTATTAACAACAAACATCTGGCTACAAATGGTAAGTTTTGAAATAAAGTAGTTATTTCCCTCCTTTGGTCATTCAGTTTAATCTGGTGAGAGGTTTGAATTTTAGGAAACTTTCATGCATTTGTTCTGTATCTTGCTTCATAGGGTACAAAGCTGAGCTGAATGGAAAACTGTAAAGCCGAGATTTAGGTCTTGATGTTTCCAGTATTTCTAGAAGCTTGAAGCATTTCAGTCACTACAATAAGGAAGTTACTAACTCATTTTAGTTTATTTAGGCATGCTAAACTCTCGATTGGCATAAGATAATTGTTTCCTAAAAGTATACTTACAGTATACAGGACACCATATACATACAGTAACTATAGGTGCAAGTACCTGATCACTCATTTCAACAATCTCTGCCATCCTACCTGCTCTTCTGTCTGCCTCAAGATACTGCAAAAGAATTTTAATGTAAACGGCCATGCTGTTCCCATGTTGCTCAAAGTGTTTTTGTTTAAACATAGGTTATCATCAGAAGTTAACTGTGAACACGAGGGTCTTTTTTATGTTTCTTCTGCAAATTCTGTTATCAGTTTCATGACAAAAATGAGTACATGAACATAGGTCTTCTAATGTGCAGCTGGGAAAAAGCTGTACTTTTTCCTGGTTTCCCAGTTTGTTCTGCCCACATAGGGTGTTCATTCTTCAAAAAGTAGCTTTATTTTACCTTTTCTTGCAATACTTAGTTGCTATAGTTGCCACAGAATTTCACATTCTCTCTTATTAACAGTAACTATTGCCACCACTAGATACCACAGGGAAGCCCTTTCTCCCCATTAACTCATGGCTGTCATTGCTGGAGGGAAGTTTTACTCATGTTTGTAATAAATGGGGCAGATAACAGAACATTCAAGAACTTTGTGAAAGTATTTTGAATTTCTTTTCTCTGAAAGGTTAACTAGTGAGCAAGCTCCTCCTGAGCAAAGGAAGCGACACAGGTTTATTCTGAGTTGATTCCTTATCTTTTTGCATTAGTTTAAATTAAGACTTAGAAGTAACAAGAAGCTTTTCATCATGCTGACTATTGTGGGCTTCTAATGTTTCCATGAAATACTTCTACTGTAAGTCTGTGCTTGACAAAGATGGAGTGGTACGAGCAGCTTTCTCCATATTACAGCAGCTAGGATGAGCATTTGCCATTAGTTGAATTCCCATCTCTCACACAGAAACTCAACTGTTTGGATTAAGTAAAGGTTTATAGAAGAGTTCTATTATGCAAAATAATCATGTTGCTACCACAGAAACTTTACACCTTTCAGTTTCTTTACTCAGCTCATTCAGTTTAAACGTCTTCTTTTATAGAGTACCTCTCTAGCACTGTGGTAGGAAACAAATGAAAGAGTATTTTGATGACCAAGAAAGGACAGTATGGCTATTCCATTTATTCACAAAGAAAAACTAACATGGAAGAAGCATTCACCCCATGTTATTTTACAGGCTTGTACAGCAAGATGAAAATTGTCAAATATAATATGGTTTTGGCTTTGAGCTACAATGACAGCAGTTGTTATGATTTCTCACCAGGAAAACAGGCAGCAATTTATACTCAAGGAGCTATCAGTTATTTTCCTTCACTTTTATCCCACAGCATCCTTATCCTTTTTGAGATTGTTTTCCTTTTTCCCCTAAGGAAATTCCTGATTCCTTTATATATTCTGTATTTCTTTTGATTTATTCACCGTAACACATACTGTATGTGGAGCATGTTAAGACTGCAATGAACAGATCACTTGATGACTATATAGAATAGGGCTACTCTTCATGGCCTGTGTACACATTAAAAAAAAAAACCAAACAAAACAATGTGTTTGTGTATTAACTTTCTAATAATGGGATACTGGACACATCAAAGCATGCTTAAGGCAAGCATATGTCATTTTCTTATGCTAAATGGTCTGAATTATTTTCCCCCTGAACTTCCCACTTTACACTCTTTCTTGATCTGTACGTGTGTATAATCAGTGATGCATCCTAAATATATTTTATTTAAATGCCAAGTACTTAAGTACAAAAAATAATGTGGAAGAAAGACGAATGTAAGTTTAGTATTTATACATGCAGACTCTTTGATCCCAAGCACTATCTCCATGGCAATACTGTTCAGTATCAAGATCTTAAACTTGATCTAAGTTACAGCAGAAGCCTTGTCCTGTCACACAGATTAATACTAACCCAACTGTCTTGAGTTGTTTGCTAGTTTAATCCACATCAGATGTACTTCAGCTACAGTGGAGATCATAGCTCTATAGTCAAAACAAAATGAGGCAGCTCATGTCCAGCTGGATGGGTAAGCACTCTGTACACACAGATAACCAAGCAACTGTACAATCTGCTTAACATTATCTGTAATATAGACTTCAATACTAAATTTTCTATCACCCTTTGGACTGTTCTTAAATCATTCAGTGTCACCCTATGCTAGTACCTATTGGCCATGGTAACTCCTAAAAGAAGTTAGAATAAGAACTTATTGGCTACATCACTAATGCAGCTCAGATGGAAATGAAGGGGAGAGCCAAGCGGCAGCTTTGTGGCAGCTGCCTGCTGCCTGCAGCCTGCCAGCCCTGGCCCTGCCACTGCTGCTCACAGCAACTGGTTCTGTCAGCTCCTGGAAATGAAAAGGAGCTGCCTGAAGCTGACAAGAGCCCACAACCTCAAAACTACATATAGTACTTGTTTGCATTGCTGGACTTTGTAAAAAAAAGAGAGTGAGGATCTCAGTACTTCTACATTCCACAAAGGATGAAGTGATAAAACATACAGTGATATTCATGTACCAGGAAACTCATGCGACACAATTCACTACAAATGGCTATAAAATTAAAAAAAAGAAGAAGAATTTGAGAAGCTGTTAATCAGCTTACAGAAATGGTGTATAGACAAGCATGGGCAATACACATGGTTTAATTACAGAACTGTGAATGGAGCAGGCAGTGAAAACAAAATCTATAAACAGAGCCAAACAGATACTCTGGTTTAAGATTTCTGTAAAAAACCTGTTATTTGCGAGGGAAAAAACAACACACAGCTCCGGTAATTTGTCCAGGTGACAAGGTGCTACAAATTCATAGCAAAAAATGAATGAGAAAAACATGGAAGCACAGACCAAGAAATTGTGTGGCAAAAGCTTGAAAAAGATTTGTGCTGAATGCTCCTAGATGGGTTGCATGCATCAAAACAGTCATTTATGAACACTTCTAGAGATACAAGAATGAATTTGAATACCTGCAGTGTGAGGCTACCAGGAGACTTGTTTGGTGTATCAAACTGAAACTTCCCTGTGACAGTAATGCAAGGAATTATAGAAAACAACCTGATGTGAATACCCCGTAAGAATGATTGATAATATTACCTCCACAATACCCATATCATAGCCTAATATCTGTCAAAGATTTTGACAAGGGCCACTGGACTGTTGAAGAGCTAAGTACTGTACATTTACTCACCCATTTCAAAGTTTATGTTTGAAAGACTAACATTTGGAATTGCAATAGCACAGCAAATCTGGAGAGTTTTCACTGTAAGTTTTGTGATACCTACAGCTGTATGAAGTTAATATAAATAACATGATATGGAGATAGAGTCACAATATAATGAAGTATAGTATAAGAAAAAATAGATTTTGTGAAACAAAACGAACTTTTTTTCTTATTTATACCTTTTGCACACAACAGTAACCATCCTTGTATCCTGACAAGTTACCTGCTTAGTAGAGGGGTGAAGTGCAACCTCAATGTGAGAAAAACACAATAGTTAATGCTAGTATTATGCCTATACTGGCAATCAAGGACAAGTTTCAAGGTTGAAAGGAGCATGAAAAGAGGAGATTCCTCCACTGCAGTAGGTGCCAGCCAGGAATGAACCTTGTGGGACAGTGCAGTGCTGCTGAGCATCTGCTGCAGAGGTTGCCTAACTTCAGGCCACAAGAGCTAAGACCTTTTCTGTTAGTTTTGACTGTTCTGCTATTGCAGTTGTTTTCCCTATCAGCAGTGACTGTTGGCTATAATCAAGTTATTACAACCCAAGAATTTCCAACTACAGAAACCAAAGTTTTCTATGAAGATAAACATAATTAATGTATGAATTATAAGAGAAAATCTGTTCTATCCCATGTACTGGAAGCAGAATGAACAATAAAACACAAGCACCCAAATCTTTTATAGTCTGTATGTACACTGCAGTATGAATTGAACATGAGGCTTTTGTGCTTTCCATTGAGCTCTCAATGTTCTAATTCACACTTAGCAAAAATTTCACTGCTTGAAGCTGTTATTGTCTCTTGAACAAAAGAGCACCTATTGTTTCAGGCTATCCAGTCCCTAGAGAACTACAGTAAACCAGTGGATGAGGTGACCTAACTTACTTCTTCTGTGCATGTCTTAGTACTGGACAGATCATTATCTACAGTGGAATGTGTCTGAATACCCAGGAGTGAAGAATGTTCGTTTTTCTGATGGACTGATTTGGAAGCCAGATATTCTTCTCTATAACAGGTACACATACTTTTTTCATATTGGGAAGGAGAGAAGATCGTAGAATTATAGAATCACAGAACAGCCAAGGCTGGCAGGGACCTCAAAAAATAACTGATCCAAACTATCATGGGAAAAGGAGCCTGTCCAGTTGCAAAGATAAAGCAACATGAATGACATAATAATCTCTTCAAAATGCCTAGGTTTGGAACACTTCCCAAAAAAACCTGGAAAGTTTTGGAATACTGCAAATAATTGTGTGCACATACTTGTAAATGATGACATCCTCCTTACCACCCTACCACCAATTCTGGTTGGATTTTGTGAGATTAAATGCTCCACCCCGGCAGTGCTCAAGACCAGGCTGGACAGAGCCTTAGGCGACATGGTCTAGGGTGAGGCATCCCTGCCCATGGCAGGGAAGTTGGAACTGGATGATCTTAAGGTCCTTTCCAACGCTAACACACAGAGTCTATGATTAGAAAACTAAACTTTCCTGGCTGTGCTTAATGGTACAGGTAGTGACAATTTCTTCTTAAATACTTTGGTCTAAATGTTTACTGGTGAGTTCAAATCTGACTTTTGACTCTTGTCTGGTTTTAGACTGGGCTCCACTAGAGGCAGCATGGGTAAATGCCAAAAATTATGTTTGCATTTTTCCATGCCCAGTTTTGTGTCAGTCTTTCTTTCTGCTACAAAAATAGCTAGGATATTCACTGCTCTCCTCTTCAAACTATCTGTTCTGAGTTGGGCTCATTTCAGACAGACTGCCATCAATCTACTGCAGACCTTTTGGCTGACACTGAGAGATTCTTTGCTGCACCATTATATGGTAGTTCCCATTGTGGTTTAAAAAGATAAAGCACTGACACCTATCTACTCTTTTAACAGCTTGCCTTTTTCTGCAGTTGTGGGCCTGTATGCTGTTCCTCAGGTATCAGAAAGACCTTACATCTGCTTTGTACATGTTGCACCGGCTATTTTTGTTTTAGTCAGGGTACATTGTTATTTTTTGTCCATGCAGATGACAAGAACCTTTTGTTTTTTTTTTCATCTGTTTCTCTGCCATATGTCTACAAATGACATCCCGGCTGTGTTTATCAACTCGATTCTCCTTCCCCACTTCAGGAGCTTTTTGTTGCAACAAGACCTAGAGCATAGCTGTACCCAGTATGTCAGCTGCAGTTACACTCCCTTTTGCCAGTATTATGATCAACGTCCCTGTCACAGATGCTGTTGAATTCTAATAATGTGGTAACAGCACCCAGAGTACTTCTCTCTAGGGCCTACATTACTGCTTTGCTTATAGCATGCTGCAGTGCTTCTCTCAAAGGTACAAAGGTACTAAACAATTTGAGGTAACCTCCACTAGAGTTCACCGTACTTACTACTTACGGTAACTGTCTGTAAAAATTAATTCTTGTTCCTGTTTAAGCATGGTGATTAGCACTCAACCTCCATGCACCAGCCAAAAACCCTTTTAAATGTTCTGTACACAAAGTGGAGTAGCATGCAACCTGGATAACTATCTTTGCACTATAATCTTGCTTAATGTATTTTTCCATGCAAAATTGTTCCCTTGAGCATTTATTCCTAGCTACCTTGACTCCATAAATGGCAGTATTATTGGGAGAATCCAACAATTCAGGCATTCATTTCCTATCTCCTGCTGAATTACATACCATGTATGCCATAAAACTGGTACTCTACAACAGCATTCCAAAAGAATGAATTATGACAATATTCTTCCTCACATATATTGCATACTTGAGACTTTCAATGTATCTGAGGATTTATGCTTCAATATTTAAGTATATTCAAAATGTAATGAGTAATATTAATACACATGTGCTAACTGTAGCTGAAGCACATTACAGAATGAGAAGGATAACTTAACATAAAACACCAGTTTTCTTTTAATGCAGGTTTTTTCTTTTAATGCAGGTTTTTGACTCTTAGGATTATTAACTATGGCATGGTCATGAAGTAATTATTCTATAGTGTTTCTTTTTCAAACATATATTTAATCCAGAATCTTATTCAGAGATTAGTCAAAGCTATTTAAAACATATTCTTATTCCTGTATGAAATAGCACTGTGACTGTTATGATGTTCTTTTATGACGACATTGTATTTTGAGATAGATACTTTCAATTTCTATGCACTTCACTAGGGACATGCATCTGCTGTTACAAAGGTATTAACGAACTATAAATTCACATTTTATTTTAATGAATGCATGTTTCACTATGTTTTGAATCCTTACACATCATGCTGCAGCTGAGTACACAGAAACTTGTGCAGCTTTATTAGATTTTATATCCAGTCTATAATGTAGAGAGCAGGGCCAGTTCATTTGTAGTTTTTCTGAGGCAGAAACATCTTGGTCTATGTACAAATTCCAGAACTGTGTGTCATGTATGGGCTCTCTCCCATTTTGTTAGTTTTACTTGACTTATTAAATAAGTGCACATTTCTGGTGGCATTATTTTCCAAATATTAAGGCCACATAGTGGTTAGTACTTTACAGAATAACAAAAAATTCTACTCAATATACTGCAGGCAATATCGGCTTTCAAGTGGTTACACCCTGAAGAAGAGATGTAGCAGAAACGGTTTTCTATCATTACATTTGAATCCAAAGTTTCATCAAGCAAAGGCTTAGCTACTTGGTGCGTACCTAACTGAAGCACTGCACTTCAAAACCAATTAGAAGCACAGTGTAGAAAAACACATATGCTCCTTTTTCAGAAAGAAGAATTTCATATTTGAGTCTGTGTACCTCTTGATATTCTTTAAAGAATGTGTCTTAGAAAAAGCAAAGCCACATGGAAATGAAACCTACTTTCTTGATCATTTGTGTGCATGCACACATGCACACCTGTGTAATACATGCGTTTGTATGGTCTTTCTTGCTGCTCCTTTCCCCAATATCCGCTGACTCCATTCCTGCCAAATTTAGCAGTGCAATCAGTAGAGGTCTTAACAGTAACAGTTTCTTACAAATGTCATGAAAACAGACAACCAAAATGAGGAGGGAGAACAATTAGTGTTCTGACTGAAAGAGAAGCTGCAACATAAACTCAGAGAACCCAGTCATTAGCTGTGAAGTTAAAGGAGAAGCTGCAACATAAACTCAGAGAATCCAGTCATGAGCTGTGAAGCTAAAGGAGAGTGGCCTGCATTAGTTCAACTGCCTTAGAATCAAATTACATTTTCCCCTCAATGTGCTAGAATCCATTTGTGCTACATACATGATATTTAGACTTTTCTGTTTGTCTTCAGAGTTCAAATTAAATAGTTGTAAACTTTTCAACACTGTGGGACTTCTCACCACAGTAAAAAGTGCAACTCCAGATGAGCAAGTAACTATTTGCATTTAGTTTTTTTCTCGTCTGCATATATCTCAGACATGTCCAGATACTTTTTAAAGTTAATGTCTTCAAATACGTAAGGAAAAAAATCAAATGTGAAGTAACAATGACTAAAATAATGATTGCTTTATATGAATGATACAAAATTTGCACCAGAATAGCTCAAATATTGAAGTTTTCTTTTTTAAAAAAAGACTATTTCAATAAGGGTTTTCCTGCTGGAACAACATGCAAGTTATTATACTTGATTTTTCTACTGGAAATAGGATTATTTCACTTTCTCCCCCTCTCAGATTCTTTCTTCAATTTTCTGGTGATGTTTTAGGTGATTAGAAAATCATGAGATACTGAACTGCTAGTAGGCAAACAGGGTATCAGAGACTTGGCATGTTCAAATCAGCCTAGAGACAACACAGGTTTTTGGGTCAACAGAAGCACAGACATTGAGGCTTGTGCAACCTCCTTTGCCCTGCCCAAGAGCAGTTGGCATAGTATTTGCCCTGTGTGCGACCAGTCCCCACAAAGCGACTGTTTGGAAACTACAAACAATACAACAAAATACAGTAGCTTGTTTTCTATTTCACTTCTCCACTGCACAAATGAAGGCCCAAGAAGGGAGCCCGTGTCCATAATCAGGCATGAACTCAACACAGCTGTCCCTGCAATAATTTTAAGATGCTATGATCATTCACTGCTAGAACCTTCCCAATACGCTCTGTGCAACTTAATGTAGGCACCAATTTCAATAACCCTGACAATTTCTTGAATACCTAGGTCCCAAACTTTCAAAGATGTACAGGTCAAAATCTGTAATACCTTACCATAAAACCCTGCTGTAGTGAATGGGAACTGTGAAAGAGGGCACCATACTATCCAAGTATACATCCAGCGTAATGCTAAGAAATCTAAACATCTTTCATAGAGTGATTTAATTCAGCAAACTTACTCAAGTTTTCATAGGAGTCTTCATTTCATCATCTAAATATTTAAAAATGGGGTGTTTCCCATCTAGAAGTTCTTAAAATTTTAATGCCTAGTAAATTCCTGTGTCACACTGTCAGATGTAGCTGTGATGCTCCCTGGCAGGAGCTGCCAATTCATAATTTGAAGCACTCTCCAAGTAACATGACTCTTTCCTAGAGACTAAAAAAGGCACACTGGCCCGGTCCTGGCCAGCACTATTACACTGACACCTCTAATGTGGTTTCTTTTATTGCTGAACCCAGTTTGTGGGTTCTGAAGTAGACAATGGAGGCTGAAGCTTATGCATGCCACGTAGTAATAGTGTTCACATATGCAAAGGGGTAGCATGAGACACTGAAGTATCCATGTAGTCTTTAATTGCTTTTCACACAGATGGCAAGAAAACAGTTTTCTCTATATAGGTACTTGAGAAGTATTTAAAAAGCACTTACTTTCCAATGGCAATCAGTAAGAACCCAGGCGCTGTAATGAATGTAGTGGGATAGGTAAGCAGCAATGAGGTGGCTTATCTTCACTTGCAGTTGTTTGTCAGGTACAAATCCAATATTATCAGTATCTGAGGTCACAAAAATCTGGTGTCAGGAGAAAAGCTGTCACGTTTCGGGGGTGAATTAATCCCTTTATGAAGAATGGATTTGTCTCAGATAGTCTTCAGCCACTCAAAGAGCATATAACCCATTTTATTTCTTCCCTGTTCTAGTGCTGATGAAAGATTTGATGCTACATTTCACACTAATGTTTTAGTCAATTCTTCAGGACATTGCCAATATCTGCCACCAGGTAGGCTGTTTCCATGTCATAAATTCTGATAACTTGGACTTCGTATGTATGGTGTGGTTTCAAATTTGACATAAATTCTCTGATCTAGTTAAGCCTAGATGCATTATGAATTAAATGGTTAACACCTTTGTATGAAAAACACCATAAAAGGTACACATTTAATGTAATTCTGTGAATTCTGTCATAATGCACTATTTCAGAAGTGTGGAAGTATGAAAGAAGATAAAAAATAAAAGCCCTCAATATTAAAAGACATTATTTCTTAAAGCCGTGGTAATGCTTCTTAATAAAATTCATTTAACTAATTTAGCTGGCTCTTCTAGTAACACGGCAACATTACAGTAAGATGCTCAGTAACATCTTGGATGTATCTTCTATTTGAAGTGATTTGCTGGGTGGTTCATCAATACATTGTTAGTTTGAAAAGAGTCTGTGTTTGATATTTAGTTGATATCAGCAGTGGAGTACTGTTTCTATACCTAAACTCAACTGGCATAATTAGAATTAACTGATCCTAGAATCTGAATTTAGAAACCACAGCAATGAAGCCCAGTGCTTTCCAGACAACACAGTTTTTTCCATTTAAGATCCCCAGAGGATTTCAGGCAGTTGCCTGTTTTTCATTTGATTTAAGATCTTCCTTTTGGTGGGGTTTTTCAACTCAATTATGAAAGCTGCTAAATGTCAGGGCCTGACTCAACAAGTGAAAAAAAGAAGCTAGCTTTCCTCAATAAATCAAGATCGTGTAAACCTAACAAGATAGGAAAACAGTTTTAGGATTTCTTATTTTATTCATTAAAAGAAATAGGAGAAACAGATTGAATATTCTGCTTCATTTCTTCCTGAAATACAGTATCTAGAAATCTGAGCTTTTCTCTAAATATTCTCCTACCATCTGCCAAATGGAAATGTAGTTAAAAAAAAAATAGTTTATAACATCAACATGTTAATGGTTCTTTTCCTTTTCTGTGACTGACTTTTGCTATTCACATGTCAAAGCATAACTAAGATTAAGTATGCTTTACAAGTGAAAAATATAGGGTGAAACGTAGAAGAAGGTCTGGTTACAAAATCTACATGAAATTATGTGGAACAAGTATTTAAATTAAGTGGTCTTGTTTAAAATCCAATCTAGGCATATTTAAAAGCTCATGCTACATAGATGTGCGCTGGTTTCCATTTGATGTTCAGAAGTGTAACCTGAAGTTTGGATCCTGGACTTATGGAGGCTGGTCCTTGGACTTACAAATGCAAGAAGCAGATATATCTGGCTATATTTCAAATGGAGAGTGGGATTTAGTAGGTAAGCTCTTGATTTCTTATTTACACTGTGAAATTGCAGCCGTATCTCCACTGCTGAAATTAATGAAATAGACTGGGAAATGAAGATAGAAATTAAATTAATACATTACTTAGCTAGTGACATTTGACACTGAGAACAGGTGTAAGACGAAAATCAACATTAAAAAAGTAGATGACAAAACTGCCACTCAAATTCAGTATCTTTTATCCAACTTTCTTTTATTACCTGATGAAAATTGCTTGATTGGAAATTCAGCTTAAAGCAGTTTTGCCTATAGTGAAACTTAGAATTTAGAGAAAACATTCATCCCTTTAAAAAACAATCACTACATAATTTACAGTTTATTCACATTAATTTATGTTTTTCTTCCTCTTCCCTCCTACACAGGAATTCCTGGGAAGAGAACTGAGAGTTTTTATGAATGCTGTAAAGAACCATACCCAGATGTAACGTTCACAGTAACTATGAGACGTAGGACTCTCTATTATGGACTCAATCTTCTTATTCCTTGTGTACTGATATCAGCACTTGCTTTGTTAGTTTTTCTGCTTCCAGCGGACTCAGGAGAAAAGATCTCACTAGGTAAATCCTTAACAGGATATTGTAAATGTGACCAAACCAAAAGAAGTTGCCCTTTTGAAAGTTTTTTAAATACTTTAAGTAGGCAAGGGAAAATACCTTTTGTGCCATATTCTGGCTACAGAGCTGCTTTTACTGTTTGATGGTGAAGCTGTGTGATGTTTAACCCTTGCTCTCAGCTTAGGGTACACTGAAGTTATGAAATGGGGAAACATGACTACCTGCTGCAGCTCCTGACTATCTTTCTTAAGAAGCAGGGTTTCATTTTTTTGGCATTTATTTATTGAAGAAAACCCCAACAATCACTGAGAATAGCTCAAGCTTAAAAATATGCATTTGAGCACTTTAACATTTAGCAGAGAATTATTAGTATTTCCTTTTAATAGTTGAGTTGTATTAAGAGCCTAAGGTGCCTTCTCAGAAAGACTGATTCTAACTGCTACTATTATAACTTTGATAGAGAATTTAAACTGAACCACCAGTTTGTGAATCATATCTGATGACTTTCAGTACTTGATCCTTAAGATGGAGGTTCATGCCTTTTTTTTGCCTCATGCAAACCTGGAAATGCACTGGCTTTGCCTAAGTGGATGTAACTGTTAAAAGGTAGAAACAAAATTGACATTTCTTTAGAATGTGGTTTAACTGAGTAGAGGCTCCTTAATCAAGTCCTTCCCCATATTTTAAGATTAATTCTTTATTCCTAAATCCTTTTCCACCTGACAATGAATGGCTCCTTATTAATTACAACTAGTCCTGAGAAAAGAGTGAAGTCTTATTCCAGAAAGAGGGGAACTCATCACCAGGCAACAGAAGTCAAACTCCAAAAATCAACAGAAAGGTCTGCTTGGGGATAGCTAAGTGCAAAAATCCAACAGCAAATATCAAAAGATATTAAAGTCTGTCCAAGACAGCGAATCTTTCAGGAAGATGATGTATTGCACCACCACCTGTAGCTTCTATGGCAATTAATCAAGTGTCGTATGTGCAAATACTCAAAACCACATCATGTTTCTAAAGCAAGCAAGGAGCAAAAATTACTTTGATTTACCTCAGCTAATTAACAAATTGTGATGAAACCTGAACAGTTACAAGGATCTAAAAATAAGTACATCTCTGCAAGCATCAGTACTAGTCTGACAGTACTGCTACCCTGAGCTTGAGGTAGTACAAGAAAGGACAGGAGTACCACTAACATGATGGTACAAGGGTACCCACAAGAATGCATCTTGCAAAGGGCACTCCTTTAGATTCATTTGCTGCTTCTTACAGCCTTGTAATTACAGGCTACCAATCTCATGTTATATATCATGTTTCTCTTTCAGGTATAACAGTTTTATTGTCTCTCACTGTCTTCATGTTACTTGTGGCTGAAATTATGCCAGCAACATCTGATTCTGTGCCCTTAATTGGTAAGCTCACTACTGCTTTTATTCACTTTCATGTCTTTGTCAAATGAGGTGCAGTGATTTGCATGAAGGCCAGCAATAAGGCAAATAACTACCTGTACAATGGCCTACTGCAACTGAATTAGAGAAATGCGGCCAGCTGATAAGATGCCCTTATGGGTGTAATCCCCTATACAATATCCATGCTCTCTCCTTGGAGCAAAATAGAGAACCTACATGTATTGTAGCAAAGCATAAGCAAATTGGTTTTCTCTAGAAGTTGTCAGAGTTTCGACACAGTTGGTCAGACATTAGGAGTACAGAGCTAACCATGGGTAAATCTTCTCACTGTAGCTGCTCAAACAGAATGATGAAACTTTTCAAAAGAAGTACTAGCCAGTCTGTACAATGCTGGTGAAAGAAAATTAGAGGACATTTTTTTTTCAAGGTTGCTCAGAAATTGCAGGTGCTTAGTTCCACAGAGCCATTACTGCAGGGTGACTATTCTCTCAAAATAATGGCTGTTCTTTACGGTTTTGAGAAATCTTTCATTAAGTACCTGAAGTAGCATGTGTATCACTACACTAGAAAAAGAACAATATGTATGCATGTATATAAACATCCCTTATTGCTACAAAGCAATATCAGCTGAAGTATATTGCTGTAATTATCTGTTTATTTTGCAGCTCAGTACTTTGCCAGCACTATGATTATTGTTGGTCTTTCTGTTATTGTCACTGTTGTTGTTCTACAATACCATCATCATGATCCAGATGGGGGAAAAATGCCTAAATGGGTAAGGTTTGATTTTCATTCATTATAGAATCATAGAATAGTTTGGACATGGGTTGGAGAGGACCTTAAGATTATCTAGTTCCAGACCCCTGCCATAAGCAGGGACACCCCACACAAAACCATGCCACCCAAGGCTTCATCCAACCTGGCCTGGAACACTGCCAGGGATGGAGCACTCACAACCTCCCTGAGCAAGCCATTCCAGTGCCTCACCACCCTAACAGGAAAGAATTTCTTCCTTAGATCCAATCTAAACCTCCCCTGTTTAAGTTTGAACCCATTACCCCTTGTCCTGTCACTACAGTCCCTAATGAAGAGTCACTCCCCATCAAGCCTATATGCCCCCTTCAGATACTGGAAGGCTGCTATGAGGTCTCCACTCAGCCTTCTCTTCTTCAGGCTAAACAGCCCCAACTTTC
The DNA here is from genome assembly GCA_002631895.1 of Agapornis roseicollis. Taxonomy (NCBI): domain Eukaryota; kingdom Metazoa; phylum Chordata; class Aves; order Psittaciformes; family Psittacidae; genus Agapornis; species Agapornis roseicollis. The sequence continues at coordinate 138,296 of NDXB01018869.1, forward strand.
TCAGCCTGCCTTCATAGGAGAGGTGTTCCAGTCCCCTGATCATCATCATTGCAGCCCTCCTCTGGACTTTCTCCAACAGCTCCTTGTCCTTCTTATGCTGATGACACCAGAACTGTACACAATACTGCAAGTGGGGTCTCAAGAGAACAGTTGCACAAATGTCCTGATCAAAGAAGCAATATAGCAGCTTGTGTCCCATGTTTAATTCTTACTTTAAAAAACATATAAATGTTTCCTAAATATTTTGTTTTGAAAAGTAGTTTTACCAGAAATGAGATGTCCTGATAGATTTTGTGTGGTTGGCTTCTTACAGTGTGTGTGTGAGAGAGAATGAATATACCTCAACTTGCTTATATATTCAGAATCTCCCTCATAACAGCTAGAAGCAACTCAGGATTTTGCTAAAACCTAAATATCTAAATGAAGGTGCTTTTCAAATAAGCTGCAAATATCAGGAGCGAAACAAGTATAAGGAAAGAGTAAGGTACTGATGGAGATTTTAAATGCATGAAATACACCACCCTCAAGATGCAACTTTGTATTTAGCTGCTTTGTATTTAGCTGCTGTGTGTATGGAAACATCAGCAGGTTAAAAAGCACCTGTTAAAGATGGCTGTTAAAGCAGAACTGAAACTTGCTCTGAAAATCCTCATCTTTACATCTCTGGTCAAGAACATCAGTAAATTCTTTTTCTAAGCATTATGATTCTTTTTATAATGTACTTCTATGAATGGTTGTTTTCACAAAGAACATTATGCTCATACTGGATTACTAAATATTGATGAGCATCATTAGCTAACTGTCCACTTTTCCTGATTTCACCCAGCTCATTGGCAGCATCAGGGATCACTGCAAATGGAAAGACCTTTCTCTTTTTTTCTCTCTAGAATAATGAGGTATTATTGCATACAGTAGTGCCCTGCAGACAAGAGATAATGAGATGTTCCCTGACCTGTTCTGGGTAGTGACTTTAAAACAAATTTCAATTAAGAGAATCAATGGTATATATTTTCATACGTATGTTTGATGACCTAAAAGGGATGAATGGTTAGTACTGAGCCAAACATCCTGAGAGAACAGAGTACTTGAGGTTGAGGAAGGAGCTGTAGTGTTGAGAAGCTGAAGATCATTAAACATTATTTGGATACCAGTGGATTTTGGATCAAGCCATCAGCTAACGAGAATTATCCTTCTTGGTGAAGCTACATAGTGTAAACAGAGTAAGAGGACAAGATCTGTCTCTGGTTGGGATGCTTGCCTGGATATAATATGAAGTCTGAGTGGCAATCCATAGTCAGAATAAATGGATCAAATTTAGTATTAATTACAGTGAAGTATTTGCACATTATATGAGACAATAGTATTTCATTAGTGCTCTGGAAAAGAAACACTGAAGTGAGCTCTTAAATTTTGATTGAAATAAGTATCAGAAGCTTGCATCTGAACAGGAACAGTCTCTGGCTTGTCTGCACATTCTGTAAGGCTGGATTAAGGCAATTTGAAACCAGTAAAATGGCAAACATTGATTAAATTTGCAAAGTAGTTTTTTTTTTTTTTTTAACAAACTAATTTTTCAATCTTTTCTTTATGATACGTGCAGATCTGTTTTCTAGAATCTATAATCGCCCATCATGAAAACAACGTTAGAAGAGACTCGTTGTAAAGCTTGGTGGCTCAGTCCAGTCCATTTTAACATCTGTTTTAACAGCCCCTTCCAAACAGTAATGTCATGTGAACTTTATATTAGAGCATAAATACAAGTGAAAGAATTCTAATTATTGACCACAGTCTAAAGCAGTACTATTAAGACTATTAAAAAGCAACTGTTCTTCAGTAGGTGGGTTTTCTTTTAGTTCATGGTTTCTAGTAAAGGTGGAAAAGGCTGTCATATTCCTACTCAAGCGTAAGGAGAACACTACAGAGACTTCCACTGTTAGCAAAAAGTTCGCCTGAGACAATCAGTAGCCCTACTAGAATTAAGAAAGCAGCCTCCATGATGGGCAAATTCATCAGCTGGAAAAGTCTGGTGCTATTTTCTAAAACTCCTTCATAGCCTAAGCAGAGACCATGGACCAACCAGTCACCCAGGCTGCAAAAAATACCAATAGTGTACAAGGACAGTGGCTATGTGAAGAGATGTTTATTCTCAACAATTTTCTTTCAGACAAGAATCATCCTTCTCAATTGGTGTGCTTGGTTTCTGAGGATGAAAAGACCAGGGGAAGATAAAGTGCGTCCTGCCTGTCAACATAATCAGCGTCGAGGTAGCCTATCAAGTGTGGAGATGAACACTCTGAGTGCCCAGCAATCCAGTAATGGGAATATGCTATACATTGGGTTCAGGGGGCTGGAAGGGGTTCACTGCACACCTACCACTGATTCAGGGGTGATCTGTGGGAGGATGACCTGCTCACCAACAGATGAAGAAAACCTGCTGCACAGTGGCCATCCCTCTGAAGGTGACCCAGATTTGGCTAAGATCTTGGAAGAGGTCAGGTACATTGCAAACCGATTCAGAGACCAGGATGAAGAGGAAGCCATCTGTAGTGAATGGAAGTTTGCAGCCTCTGTAGTGGATCGGCTCTGCTTGATGGCTTTTTCAGTCTTCACAATAATTTGTACAATTGGTATTTTAATGTCAGCACCAAACTTTGTAGAGGCTGTGTCTAAAGATTTTGCTTAACTCCTAACTACAATCTGATTCTCTGAAGTATGATATGTAGCAAATAAGAGTGGGGTTTTCTGTTTGCTTGCTTGTTTTTAATGAGTATACTGCTTCTCATTCTATGCTTTCTTTTGCCTCCCCCCACCCCCGATCCTGAGTTCATTTTGGAAGAGTGGAACCATTTCAGAAGGAAAGCCAAGGATTTCTCCCTGGGCTGCCTTTGCACAGCTCCTCTCACCACTCTTCTGTGGGACTGATGCAGTGTGTGGAAGTCCCTTCAGGATGACAGGGTGTTTGCACTATCACCTTTTACATATTTTCAAACTGGCTATTACAAAATAACAGGTAGGCAATGCCAGAAACGTCACTTCTTCCAGACCTGGTTATAAAAGGTAGAAGGTGGTCCTACTTGAATGGGCAATTGTAAACACTTTTGTTTAGGAGAGGATTAAATCCAAATGGAAGCACAAACTGCAGAGAGAAAGGGAAAAATAGTTTGCTTTTCAGCTACTGCTTCTGATTGAGTTGTGGTATGTAGCTCTCCAGCTTACTCATAACCAGTCAGAACCTTAACTCCCTCCATGCATTTTACAGACATACCATAAACCTGAGAGTTAAAATTATACTTGTCCTTCTGTATCTTTCTAGATTTGACCTACATGTTTGGCCTGAATTCTTAAGCAAGCTTCACAGTTATTTTTGCAGTGTTTACTACTTCTTCCTTCTCCCCAGAAAGGCATTCTTTCAACCGATGACCTTTTTAACCATCAAAAAGAAAGGAAGGATGCCTTTATTCTCACTTGTTAAAAAAAAAAAAAAACAAAAAAACAATCCAAAGCAACAAACCAACCAACCTAAACGAAAACAAAACAACCCCAAACTCACAGAAAACCCTCAGGAAAAATTAACCCAAACCACACACTTGTCTCTCTACTATTAATCGTATTTCAGTGTGGAAAAGTGACACTCGGTGTCTCGTACAGGCAAAAGCATAAATGAAGAATCTAAAGCAAAAAGAAGCCATTAAATCCTGAGATCAAGGTTTTTAATTAAAAAGTTAAGAGTTTGATCTGTTGTTATCCTTAACCTTTCATAGACTTCCTTCTGTTGAGTCACCATAATGTGTCTTTACAAGAAAACTGCACTTTTTCTGCTCAGTTTGTCATCCAAAGAACACTAATGAATAATGAGGCTTTCTTGGGTCTGATATAAACTATGAACTGTATATATATATATATATATATATACACAAACACTGCATATATGGCAAAGGAGAGGTTAAGACTTAAACACAAATTCTCTTAAGTCTAGACAAACACTTGCAAAGGCAAAACTAATAGTTCATCACTTTATGTCATTTCTGATTCTGAAATTCACCCATCACAATATGCTTAGTTTTCACATGATGGCTTAGTGAAAATGGCAGAGCTGAGAATACCAGGGCCTGAACCTTCGTGTGTACATAAGAGCTGAGAATTAGTCTCTTGCTGGTGCACCAGTATTCCTGACCAGTGATATAAGTGGTAAAAGATGTGGGGGAGGATTACTTTAGCATTGACTGCTTGCTTTATTTTACAGAATCCCAACTCTTTGGCTGAGGTCTTCAGAGATGCAAATGGAGGCCTGTTGTTGTACCATGTTTTTACTGTGAAATAAACACAAGTCCTCAGTTTATCTCTTATGCTGAATTAAAATAAAGTGATTGGAATGCTTATTTTCCCTAGGAAACAATTCCTTCTCAGAGTCTGCTACCCTGAGAGCAGAAGAATCAAATTTCATGTAAACCAAGCCCAGAGTCACCACAGGTACAGTCCACCATGGAAGTGAACGCCTCACTGAAGTACCTTCATGCTAGACAAAAGAGAGGATGAGTGAAAGGAAGGCAGGATATTTCTCACAGAACCTTGTCTTCCTAAGGTTCATTCAGAATGTCACACAGCAAAGACATGAGCAAAGCCTTCAAATCCTTCTTAAAATTTCATCTCGAAACCATGTCTTAGAGTTATCTGTGAAGAAGTTATATTTTCAGGAACAATTAACAAGAATTAGACATGAATTAATTCCTGCAAATAGTTTCTAGTTTGTAGATTGCACATGAATAGGAAAATAGGAGTCCAAAACCTGAAACATGAGTTTTGTACAGCTGTGAATAACTACACGTATCATGTGGCCTGTGCTTACGTGCTGAGTAATGTTTCTAGGCTAGGCTTCCTGATGCAAATGTTGATTTACATTGGTATTTTTTCCTTCTGCAAGTATCTCTAAGTAGCTACACAAAATGTTCTATTTGGTCTTTGTAAAGTTTCGGGGTCCTCTTACAGAAGAATTTTTCAAGGGGAAATAAAGACATCTGGGGGCTACACTGTACAATAGGACACAATTACTGCAATCATAATACCATGACACACGTAATATAAGAGGCATGAGAGTATCCCTCTTTCCACGAGAATCTATTTATAGCATCTGTAGAAAGCATCTTGCTAAATACAGGAGGTTTTTTACAGAAGGATGGAGAAAACAATTTGCAATTTGTCAGTAAACTTAGTTACCAATGACAGACATGCCTATGCTTAACAAAAATGGAGACTGTCTATAGTGAATTCCTGCCAAAGTCTGTAACAGTGAGTTTGTAATACTGTCAGTGAATACCGGGTATTAGACAAAGTAGCTGTAAGACACCGGTGTCATGCCTACACTGCTGCCTTTATGGTTGGCAGGATCAATGAAAATACACCAAGGGACAGGAGAATCCTTATTGGCCTACTGTTAACATGACCTGTAAACATTTGGTGATAAGATTATTATAAATTTTAAATACAACAGTGACAACTTCTCAGTTATGTTGTTTTGCATCTATGAGTTAATTTTTCCTGTAACTGAGCTGAGCAAAACTGGTATGTTTCTTGTCAAATGTGTGTGTCTTAAATATATTTGTGTATGTGCTAAAGAGTATTTTGATCTAAATGCTAAGAAAAAAACATTTATTTACAATTCTGAGCATAGAGATGGAAATTAATACACTGTGTACAGTATGTGTGCGTAATATTAAACACAGCATATTGATGGTAAGGATGTTATAATCTTTAGAGTGCAGAGAGAGAATAAGCAAGTGGTTCACCACAATTAAGCTATGACTTGTCTGACAAATTCAAAAGCTCACTCTGGAGCTCAGCTGTCATGTACAATAATATGTGTGAACAGTGTATATTACTTTTTCTGGTTGTTTTGGTGCTTTTTTGTTTTTGTTTTTTTAAATATTGAATTGTATTGAATATTTAAAAGACTTTTTAATATTTTAAAATTTTTATTTAAGTGTTAATGCCAAAAAAGTTCCAAATGTAAAATTTTAAAGTTAGTTTTAAATACAAATAAATTATTTAAACAGTATTAAAAAATTAATTATTTTACATAGGAATGGATAATCCCATGTAAGACTCTTTTTAAAAGTTTCTTTAAATACTCCCCATATTCTCTTCAGCTGCAGGATGTAATTAACAGGTTACAATTACAATTTAATTGTAATTCAGCTTTCCATCTTCTTCAACAAGAAAAGAAGGGAAACCAAAGTCCCAAATTTTGTTTCCTTTCATTATACTATTTTTTACATTAAGAAACATGGCATAAAGGGCATTAGAAAGAGATGTTACATCTGTCAGGTACTGACTGTCATATAACAAATCCAGTACCTTTGCAGTCCAGTACAAATAAAAGATTTAGATCAAGAAACTTTTGATTCTTTATCATTTTGCTAAGATGGAAAAAAGTTCAAGTTGTAGAACACACAAACAGCCATGAAAGAAAGAAAAATGTCTTTGGATATATCCGTATGGGATGACAAAGGTCTTTGATAATTAAAAATACATTTATATTCTCCTAGTAAAGCAGTCCCACACTAAATATCAGTCTTACATAAGCAATCAAGTTGAATAGGACTGAAAGACTGTTGACAGCTGCCAATTTTGTTTGTTCACCACTGGTGAAAATATACCTAACCAGCAGAATACCCCTAGGATGGCGAAGCAAAATGTCAGGGTATTTTTTTGCAGACAGAAAATATATACTGCCCACATGTTCAAAAACCTTCCTGAAAAGTTTTCTATCTTCACAACATCCCACTGAGCACGTACCAGTAGTAAAAATCAAGGGTTCTGAGCCTAAGACTTTATTGTCTTGTTACTTCCACAAGCTTGTAAGAAACAACTAATGAAGACCTGTTTGGTCAAGGTCAATGTACCAAGTCATACAAACATGCGGTTGCTACTGAATCCAATCTGTTTTTGGGTAAGAACTGCTGCGGATGAGAACGCCAAATATTCCAAGGTGAGGAACATCCTGATGGATGTGCACTCTGCCAAGCCAACATGCCTACCCTCTCTTCTAGAGTGCTGAGAAGCAGGACACACTACATCAGACTTACTGTTATGCTACAGCACAGTCAGATGGGTTTAGTTCAGCACACACCAGGCAGTTTCCTGGCACTGTGTATAAACCTACCATCACACTTACTCAATCTCTGAAACATTTGTGACTGGGGATTAAAGTCTGCTGCTGGTGTCAACATCTGGTTGGTTAATACGCAGACTGAAAGCTGCTATGGTTTATAAGTTTATACATGAGCACATCCAATGTCATCGCCCTGTGGATGGGTAGGTGGCAACCTTCATCAGAGCCCTGGGTGCTATGGTTATAGAGTATCAGACATCTAGTTTCAGTCCTGTAAGAAGGATCAGAATATACTTTCTCTTGAACAAAATTAATTCTTAGCCTAACCTAATGAGTCTAAAGTATCAGTTAATCGTAAAAGGCTCTGAACAGAATCTGCATGTTACACTCAATCTAACCATGAGGTAATCAAACAGGATCTTAACAGGACTACAGCCACAAACAGAGGCCTTTCACTACTGCCTTTTTCCTTTTTTTTTCCATTGCTTCTGCTGCTTAAAAGAAAACCTTAAAGTTTACGTAACATTTATTTACACTATTAAGTAATTTGCAGATGATGGCAGAGAGAAAGTAAACAGCAATCTCTCGCACTCCAATGACCACATTCAAGATTGCAATTTATTAACAGAACATGAAAGTACTTGAGTCCAAAACATAGCATCAGTGCCATATTTATACCCTCAATATAAAGGTATCACGAGTAAATTACTGGGTTTTCAGAGCTGCACTGATTTGTCCCTGTAATACAGCTATACAGGAATAGCAGCTTGAACTCCAAGACAAATTCAACTACCTGTATATTCTGACCTTGGAAAAAAAAAACCAAACCAAAACCCAATATAAATTTAACAGCCACAATGTGATATAATGCTACTTTGGAATATGCATACATGAAAATAACATCCATAAATGTCCTACTTTTAACAAAACAATTCAGGATACAACCCAGCCTCAGTGCCTGTAAAAGGCAGAGAAATCTTTCTACTGAGTCCAGAAGTCTGGGATCAGGACCCTATTTAGTCCAATAAACCTTACAGGTATAATTTATGTATTATTCTGGTTCATGGCCATCATCCAAAGAATTAAGAATAAACCAAATATTAAACAGTTATGTTAAAATGGTTTTACGCTTATAAACAAAAAATCTGCATCCCAGAGCAAGATACATGCACAATATCCCTCAGACAATATTATCTTACCTGACTGTAGACATGGAATACCTACAGCTGTGAAACATTTCCATAACAACTTTGTTACTGTACAAGAACTCCTGTTCAAGACTACTTTTGCTGACATAGCACATTCCTTGCTTCCTGTCCTTCTTCCAGTTTTTGACCAAGTGAAACCTAATTAGAAGACTATTTTGATCAGAAGAAATATTACAGAATCAACAGTCAGCTGGTCAGAGGTTGAAGCCTTCTCGTCCCTTTTATCTAACTCAGAGAACATTGCTCTGCCCTCCCTACATGTACATACAAAAAAAGTCTGCTTCTTCAGGGGGGCAGAGTTGAAACAAAATATACCCAAAGATGTAAATAAACATTTGAAAAATACTCTGAAAAATGTATGCAGAGAAAACTAGTATGGTTCCTGTTGCTAAAAATATACCAGAATTCAAAGCTTTCCAGTAGTTTGTCAGTTGCAGTAATATGTCAGGGCTTTTAGCGTGCCAGCTGCTAGATAGGATGGGGGCAACAACCTTCTTGTTGAAATTTTGAAGCAATCTGTGCAGGTTGAATGGCGTAGAAGTGAAAACTCCTATGGCCAGCACATCTTTTAGCCCTAGCACTCTGTAGCCTGTCTTTTCAAAAAGCTCACTGCTCATCTGCATCTTTTAATGGATTGTTCTGTGCATCCAACAGAATCCAACCTGTAATGAATGGCACTGCAGAGATCTAAAGAATCCAACCTCAGTTCTGAAAGACTGGATTCATGCCCACTAAATACAGTAATAAAAGCCCATTATTTTCTCATGCATTTTCCCTAGTGCCCTGTAAAATGTCCTATCTCCCTGCAGCAATACAAAACCTGCAAATGCTTGCATCTCCTGACACTGGTTTATCATCTTTTAATAGTAAACCTACATCACTGTAGATGACAGGAGATTTATCCCAATATTATATACAAAACACAGCTCCATTCTGCAGCTTCTGCAATTTCAAACTCTTCTGTCCCTTGCTCAGAAGGCCCCAAGAATAATGGTATCATGACTTTTAACAGCCACAAAAGATGTTTTCTCAGAGCTGAAAACATCAGAACTTTTTGGATAAAACCAGAGCACTTTCACCTTTGATACATACACCTAATTTAGACATTTGGATCTAATTTATTCTCCAGTTCTTTGAGGTACCTGAGATGATGTTAGCATGTAGTGTGCCTGGTCAAAGGTCTTTCATTACTGACAACTTTCATAAGGGTCCTTCACCTCCAGTGAGGGTGGTGGGTGTTTTCTCTTGAAGAGAGTTAGTATGGAAACTTAATTGCCTTTCTGTAATGCCATGAACTGCATAATTGGATTTGGAAATATCTTCTCTGTTAAGAGAACATCAGAGGTTACAGGTATTCCATACTACTTTTCTCCAGGCAGTAGCTGCATTGACTTCCCATTCACTCGACAAAAAGTAAAACCCTTTAAGAAAGAAACTCTTCCTTCATGTTACCTGACACACACACCTATGTCCCAGGTGTATTTTCCCAACTTAACTCTGGTAGCATGAGTGAATGTGACAGATTATAGCCCAAAGTGTAACTATTATTACAGGATTTTTTAGTTTTTATACTTTCCACTAGCCAAAATGATGAAATCCTAGAGTAGCTAGAACTGGTATCTGTAGCTAGAACTGATACGTGATACTGGACCAATGCTAGAAAACCCGATGCACTTACAGAAGCTTGTGAAGCGAGATATATTTTTCATTACAAGAGTAGTTCAAAGGAAACTAAGGCTGTAAATTTTCAATTTCCACACTACAGAGGACTCAGTCCTCTGTGACAGTGCAGAGCACAAACTCTTGCCGAGTCAGAAAACTATTGAAGATGTGTGAGTACGGAAATGCTGGTGGCCAAGTGAGTCATTGCCATTTGATACCAGCCAATAATCTGCAAGGAAGAGGAAAAGACAAGGCAGAACTCTTGTGAAAACAAAGCTCTACAGGTAAGAAGTTCAATGGTTCCTCTTTGCCTATCCAGCTAAGTAGAATGTCAGCACAAAACACTCCATCATAGTGCATTTGAAAAGCTTTATGCACAACTTTTTCTTTTTTAATAAATGGAAATATGCATATATGACCATGCCACAAAAAGGGTATTTTCTATATAAGGTGTGAGAAAATTTTGTTTACCTGTAATTTAGTGGCTGACTGATGACAGAGTCTAGCGTAAGAAGCAGAGCTGAGGCAAACTGAACTATTTAATGTCTGCTACTTTATACTACCTAAATACTGAACAAAGTCTTTCTCCCCCTTTTCGTTTTGTTCATTTTGTTCAATTTTTGTCTGAACTGTACAAGTTTAAGCTATGTGTACTTTTTTTGTTTCAGAAGATGACATGCTAAACAAGCACCATCTTTCCTACACTCAAAATACATGGCATTTGACACGTATTTGAAATGCAAGACCTTCTGCCTCAGCTTTGTCCTGCTACGTTTCCACCTTGCTTCTCACTTGATCCAGTGATAGGATTCCCCCATGAAAACAAGCACAGCAATGTTCCAGGAAAAATACCTGAAAGTATCAGAGGGATTTTTGGGGTTTTATTCACAATATTTGGTTTGGTATTGCCCATATGACTGTGCCTTAGACTCATTAAGTAAGCTACTCTTCCATGTATTACTGAAAAATTTGCCTAGCTTGCACAGCAAACTGAGAGAACACTGATTCTGCAAAGGCAACAATTCAGTATTAAAGATGTCCTCCTGGAGGGTATGGTTTGGGAACAAAACCACTACAAACCTGAGCAACACTTGCATTCAGTTTATAAAAAACTTGGGGATGAAATATGTCCTGCCCCTCCTTACAGTCCTGCACTGAGCACAGACAAGCTCTTTTTTGTAGGTGATAGCAATTCTGGCATACGTTCTCTTCCTTGTGTGACTTCAAAGCAACTGATGGCCTTATATGGCCTAACATGATCAGTATTTACAGATCTGGAAGAAACCCACAAATGGTTCCTGGTGATATTTATAAACTCCTGATATTTTCTGCATGAGTTACTGGCAACTACATTTAAAATGGCAACTGCTGAGCTATCAAACCTCCTACTCTCTCTCTTGGAAAAACACTTTTAACCTCTGATGAGAATAGCTTAATAAAATATTCTATGTGTACTGATAAAAACAGAGTGTCTAAACCATCACACAAAAGAAAGGAAGTGAGTTTGACATCACAGAAGGCTCCTGTAACTCTCAGCACACTGTTTACAGGAAGAGTGAGTAGGAGTGCTTCTGCTTCCAGAGAAGAGGTACCATATAATACATTTAGCAGAGACCAATTACTGACTGGCTTCCAGATGTTACTGCATTATAAATAGTTATCTTCATGATACTAAATTTTTACATAAGCTAAATTGACACATGCCTGAACAGAAATTTACGCAGTTAAAAAAAAAATGTTAGGGAAACCAGATGATTTTATCAAGAAAGAATGGATGCAGGCTGGGGGTATTCTGAAACACCTCAGAGTCAAAATACAGACTGTGCATTAGGAAATTATGTAGGTGAACCATTTCTGTGTGGAATACCATACAGTGCATGCAAGAGAAACTTCACATGGGTGAGCAATATCACACAAGTACAGTATTATTAACATGAAAACATCCTTGAAATATGTATGTGAAATAGTGTCAGGAAGATATTTAAAACATGTAAAACAGGGGGTTTTCCAACATCTGAATTATAGCATAGAAAAGTTGCTATTATGGGTATACAAATTTTTTTTCAACATTAACTATTACTTTACTACTCTGCTTAAAATTCTGCCTGCATCTACAGTTGCATTATCCATTTTTATGACTCACAGTGGCAGTAGTCCTTACTGAAACACTAGTACTGAAGCAACTGAAATGGCAGGTTCAGCCTTCAGCTCTCAGAAAAGAACCAAATAGGCAGCTTATAACAAGACATGCCTGGAGCAAGTATGCGGAAGTTATGAAAGAAGTTAAAAGAAAGGCTGGGAAAGTACATGAATTTCAAATTAAACAACAGACTAAATACTATAGTATGACCCAATCTGCTCCCATAATTCTCCTTTTCCTTATTTTATAATTGCAGGAATTTGCTTATAACTTAACAGTCTTATTATTGTATCGTTCAATTGCTGGGGTGAGCGGCAACACCAGAGCGGGGGGATCAGCGTTCAGGAGCCTCACCTCAGAGTGACAGGAGCCACCGAGGAGGGAGCCTCAAGCCCTCGACAGGACTTGCCCAGGAGCAGGCAACTCAGCTCATGTGGGCAGCTGACTCACTGGGGGCGGAGCCAGGAGGCTCATTAAGAGCATTAGGTCATTAAGAGCAGCCAACATGGTTTTACCAAGGGAAGGTCATGTTTGACCAACCTTATAGCCTTCTATGAGGAGGTAACTAAGTGGTTGGATGATGCTAGAGCGGTAGATGTGGTTTTTCTTGATTTCAGTAAGGCATTTGATACTGTCTCCCNAGATGTGGTTTTTCTTGATTTCAGTAAGCCATTTGATACTGTCTCCCACAGCATCCTCTCAGATAAGCTAAGGAAGTGTGGGCTTGATGATCAGGTAGTAAGGCGGATCGAGAACTGGTTGAAAGGAAGAAGGCAGAGAGTTGTGGTCAACGGGGCAGAATCCAGCTGCAGGTCTGTGACCAGTGGAGTCCCTCAGGGGTCGGTGCTGGGACCGGTGCTGTTTAATATTTTCATCAATGACCTGGATGAGGGTACTGAGTGTACCCTCAGCAAGTTCGCTGACGATACCAAACTGGGAGGAGTGGCTGACACACCAGAAGGCTGTGTCACCATTCAGCGAGACCTGGACAGGCTGGAGAGCTGGGCGGGGAGAAACTTGATGGAATTCAACAAGGGCAAGTGTAGAGTCTTGCNTTCAACAAGGTGTAGAGTCTTGCATCTGGGGAAGAACAACCCCATGTACCAGTACAGGTTGGGGGTTGACCTGCTGGAAAGTAGTGAAGGGGAAAGGGACCTGGGGGTCCTGTTGGACGGGAGGATGACCATGAGCCAGCAATGTGCCCTTGTGGCCAAGAAGGCCAATGGCATCCCAGGGTGCATTAGAAAGGCTGTGGTTAGTAGGTCAAGAGAGGTTCTCCTTCCCCTCTACTCTGCCTTGGTGAGGCCACATCTGGAATACTGGGTCCAGTTCTGGGCCCCTCAGTTCAAGAAGGACAGGGAATTGCTTGAAAGAGTCCAGCACAGAGCCACAAAGATGATGGAGTGGAACATCTCCCTTATGAGGAGAGGCTGAGGGAGCTGGGTCTCTTTAGCTTGGAGAAGAGCAGACTGAGGGGTGACCTCATCAATGTTTACAAATATGTAAAGGGTGAGTGTCAGGATGATGGAGCTAGTTCTTTTCAGTGATGATAGGACAAGGGGCAATGGGTGTAAACTGGAGCATAGGAGGTTCCATTTGAACATCAGGGAAAACTTCTTTACTGTGAGAGTGACAGAGCACTGGAACAGGTTGCCCAGGGGGGTTGTGGAGTCTCTTACATTGGAGATATTCAAGGCCCGCCTGGACAAGTTCCTGTGTGATGTAATTTAGGTTACCCTGCTCTCACAGGGGGGTTGGACTAGATGATCTTTCGAGGTCCCTTCCAACCCTTAGGATTCTGTGATTCTGTGATCTAGTCTTGCGCCTTCCAAGAAAACATCAGGGTCCTCTACTAACAAGGCGAAAAGAACTTCAACTGCGAAAGAACTCTAGAGCAGGATTAGTATAGGTCTTTGACAAAAACTTAATCACAGCACCTCAAACATTAAGACTGAAAGATACCAGCAGGTAAGCAAAACAATGGTTTTGGGTAGCTTGTCAAGCTTATGATAAAACTCCTTGTCCCCAAGCAACCAACCCCAATAATTGCCTCAAATCAACAAGACAGTGATGAATAATTTAGCTTGTGAAGTTGACAGGTCATCAAAAAAAGCCACTATTATTCTGTCTACAGTCCTGTTTGTTTCATTGTTGTCTTAATGACAGTTTTCTGGCAAAATAACAGTTGTTTAAATGGTACCTATGTGACCTGGCAACTTAAAACCTACCACACTTATTATATCCTCAAATAAGAAAAATAAAGTGAACATTTCTGAGGTACAAATCTACACACATAAAGTTAACAAAAGTTGTTTACATTATGGTGAACAAACTGTATATATTGCAAACTTTTAGCATACTCCTCCTGTATCCATGCCTATAGTATTTGCTGCACAGTAATACCTGGATTTTGCAACTAGTGAAATGTGAAATTCCCTGAATATAAAACTCATCTCCTTACAAAATGTGTGTGTCCTTTTAAGTCCAAATTTATCAGCTTATAAGCACGGAATGCTTACAGTTTAACACGAATTTCCACCCTCAGTGTCCATTAAAGAATACAGAATTTATTCCAAAACTCAGTGAAACCCCTGTATCTGTCTATGACTTCAACTTCATTAGTTTTCTGAAAAGTTCTGCTTCTGAAGCTTTCCAGGCAATTCGAAAAGAAGGGATATACAGTTACTTCAAGTATCTCAGTTTAAAACTCCCTTGACAGGAAAAGTCTTAAGCTTGAAGTGGTCTGCACTGAGGCACAGCCAGAAGTAAGGATTTTAATTCCTTTAAAACCATTATTATTTTGTGCATGGAGAAATAAATTAGAAAGAGACTTACATGGTCATTTCTTTGAAGAATCAATATTACACAGTGGTTTGTAAATCTGTAAATACAGTTCTGAAATGCATTCAATTCACTTTATAGCTTATATATTGACTGGCTATAGCTACATACATGTGCATTTTTTCATTAAAAAGGCAATGTTTTATCATATTTTCAGTATCGCAACATCATCACAGGAACTCTCTAGACAAAATAATTACCTTCTTTCAAACCCATTACTGTGTTTGAAGGAGTATAAAAGTAGCATTATCTTGAGATGTTTTTTGAAATTAATTTTTTAGCAGATATTCTCTGAAGCCGCTATGAAGCTATTACTAACCTCATTCTGTCTTCCAAAAGAGTATTTCCCTGGAAAATTGCATAATCTTGAATACCAGATGAAAAAGGCAAGTAAAAGTCTTTGGAGGGAATCAGTTTTGATACTATTCTAATTAAATACTTTGCTAGCAGCTGAAAATTTACAGTGACTCTAAACTGACAGACTCACTTTGAAGAAGGAAGTTAGT
Organism: Agapornis roseicollis; assembly: GCA_002631895.1. NCBI lineage: Eukaryota > Metazoa > Chordata > Aves > Psittaciformes > Psittacidae > Agapornis > Agapornis roseicollis. The sequence continues at coordinate 153,761 of NDXB01018869.1, forward strand.
TCAAAGATGAAGAATAACACATTGGTAAAAGGATTATAGGGCACAAGACAGAACAAACTGCCTTAGGGTTGAGATTAGATTTCCTAAAGCCATTAATATTGAAGACTCCCACTGAGTCTGATGGAGTTTGGATCCATCTCTGTGAAAGAAAAGGCAACTTCTTACACAATAACTTCATTCAAAGTATGGACAATGGTTCAAACTATGGGAGCCATTTGAAAGAATGCAAAAGTTGGCTCACAGTGTCTGTTCATGCAGCAGTTGCCATGGAGAACATGAAGAAGAAAGTAAGTAGTTTGATCAGATTTTTATGTTTGGTAGGCAGTAAAAAAAATTAATTCAATTGCAACTAATGTGGAGATCCTACGAATAAGTAAGCATATGATTAATGCTTTCCTTTGCCATCTTCCCATTACACACATGTGTCAAGAGCTTGGGTGTCATCTCCCCTTTCCTCACACTTTTCTTTCTGTCAGGGTTGATAATCCTGATAATATTCCTGAGAAGTCTGGCCAAAGAGTACTGGATTTCTAAACTAAGGTACTGGAAGAAGGAAACAATGAACAATAGATCCCCATATACTAACCAGAAACATTCAACAGTTAAAACAGTTACAGTAACTGTCAGGATTAGTTTTTGGGAAACTCAGCAAGGAATGACAAATGTAATTATATAAAGACTAGCTTATTGCAACAGAAGGCAAAGGCCAAACTGTTGGTATTTCTGCCTTCCTAACATCCCTTAGGGGGTGGTAGTAGTGGAAATCAGACCTGTCTGTCTTATAATGAACCAACTGTTGTTGATCAGCAGAGTAAGATTTCATCTACTGTAGGGATGAATATGAAAAACAAAAATTAAATTTGGAAAACCAGATCTTGTAGTTCAGGAGGCAAAAATCACAGAACAAACCAATAAATGAATGTTCCTACAATGTAACCCCTACTCACAGCATCAAGTTATCATTTGTTTCTTTTGGGTAATACTGAAATTGATTGGAACTGAGTGTAGGATGTGCTCATAAAAATAAAATGTTTGTAAACAGAAGATTTTTATTTCATTATACAGCTGTTAGGCCTGGCACACTGGACAGATTCCAATCTGTATAATCACATTCTGTCTACCTAGATTCTCTCTGCAGCCTTAATTGGAAATGATGTTTTTCTTTTTTTCCTCTCCTATGTTATGGCTCCACAGTATAAGTGTTTTCACTTAAATGAAATTATTTTTTTATACTCACAGAAAGGACAACCTGGGATGCAAGGATAAAACAGAGATGTTACAAATGTAAAAGTGGTAGAAAACTTTCCAAGTGGTCATTATAAGGATCTTTTAAACTCTTTGGTGAAGAAAAACAAGAAAAAGTATACTAGTCTTGGTATGCCTGAAAGCAGTTAAGATCCTTCCCCCATTTTCTGAAGAGATCATCAAGTATCTTCGAAAAATCTTATTCCTTCTCTTCCTGAGTGCTAAAGCAACTACTGTTAGCCTCCCATACTACTACTGAAGAATCCACACTTCGTTTATTCTTAATGATCTCTAGATTGTATGCAATGATTAACTGTATTAAATTTAAAAATCACACAGAAAACCTAATCAATCCTGTTCTTACTAAGTAATGAATGACTTGCTAAATATTTATACTTAGGTAAAACTAGCAATAAAATGACCTTTGAATTAACTGTCTTCCCCTTCTCACTCCCTTCAACCTGAAACAGATGGCAAAAGCACCGGTTTACTCTGCAGCAGTTACACAAGGAGGCTGAAGAGTGTTCTCACTGACTAGCACTGATTTTCAATATTTTTTTTCTTCGCTAGTTGAAAAGAAGCCATACAAAAGAAAATCCTGATTTCCTGGCAAGAGGCTGCAGGAGCGTATCTGCATACACACTCCCTGAGATCCCTGACTCTTCTAAGACTAAAGCTCAGAAATAGAAATTGCACTATACTTGCTGGCTGATAATGCGTATCTTTGCATGGCTTAGAGCACGCAGCGGCATCACCTGCAAACTGCTTATTTATTACAAACCATCAAAAGTGAAGCAACAAATTTCCCACAAATCATAAAGCTGAATGTTTTAACTGTCATAAGTTACTGATGTATCTCTGCATGTGTATGTGTATATATGTACAAAAGAATACAGGAACAGATAAAAACAAGCCATTGATGTCATTGTTAAATAGATATATAAGCTGGAATAGATGTAACTGATGCTACGCATAAGAATTTAAGATTTGTCTAATTCAACTTCCATGCTGCAATGTAACTAAAAAGCAGTAAGATAGAAGCTTTCTTCACTTAGCATTCTAATATCTTCATAAAACAGTCTGATATGAGTTCCTTTCTTAAATTATGTTAAGGAGCTGACTTATGAGCAAGGCCTGGCATTTCATCCTACAAGGGTAGTTAAATTCTACATAATTCTCACTGAGACTAAACAGATACAAGTACAAGGACTTTTCTGTTTACAGAGTGAAACAACTTGTTCTGACTGCAGGCTACAAAATCTGCTACTGGTTACACTGATCAATGGAAGAAAGTAAAGAAACTTATGGAAAGAAATAGGAAAAGTAAAATACAGTGTATTTCAGCTTCAGTCTGGTTTGACACCTTTAAAAACAAAAAAAAATTCAAAGGCAAGAGGCCCAGAAAATGCAAAAGTTCAAGAACAAATTAATCACATTAAACATAGAAACCCAACACTTCCTTGACTGATTTATGACAATAGGTATTCCAATATATTCCCAGTTCTCTGTAAACATGTCAGAATAAAAAAAACTAAATAATGAAACTATAAATACCAATGTTTCATTCCACTCGGTATGATTTCCAGCAGCACAGGATGGTGATGCCTCACAAACATGAATGCATTCATATTCGCAACTTCATGATCTTGTCACCGCACTTCTGGGAATATCATCACACCATCAAAACATGATTAAAGGCAGCTGGACTATGAATTCTGCCTTACACAGAATGCCTGCCATCATCCACTACCACTAAGAGATCAGAAGAAAGGTTTTGCCAGCATTTATGAAAACAAATCTGGCCTTAACCAAGATGATTAATAACTCTCTTTGAAATGGTGGGAAAAGCAGCAAACATTCCACAAGGTTCTCTTCAGTCTTTTTGGCTAGAGATAATGTCATTAGGACACAGGAACCCAAGGAAGTACTTTGAAATAAGTAAATATAGGGGGAAGAAAAGCCAAAGGATATTCAGGATCCAGTGAAGGTGGTAGGAAAGAGCAGGGCACAGACAACAGCTCACCATCCCCAGTCTAACAAACCTGTTGAGCCAGATGGCAATTATAAATAGAGTTTCAAAGAACTTCAGAGAGAAAATATAATTCCGTTGCACCTGAAAACATGTTTAGAGAAAACTAGTGTGAAGTCCAAAGGGGTAGTGTAAGATATTGTTTACATGAGGAGAAAAATGACCTTTGTTGCAGTAGCTATTCAGCACTTCAATCCGCTTTGTTCTATTTTTAGGCTCCCCCGAAAGCTCCCACTCTTTGGCAATCATCCTATATGTGAGGTGGCCTCCTACTTACCCTACTAAATTTAAAAAGCTGATAAAGAATAAATAACACAAAGCATATTTAAATGACAGTGAAGGGTACAAACTTCAAGATTAATTATGCAGCATAGCAAACAAATCTAGATCAGTGCTGGCTTCATTAGTAGCAATACTGGCATACTGCTACTCTAGATGTAGCCACTGTAAGCACATTAAGGTTTTCTGTGTCTGCTGTCACAGTTATCTGCTCAGAATGGCTTCATTTCACAAAATATAAACCCAGTACATCCAAAGAGAACAGAGAACTCCTAGGATTGGATTCTGTAATAGAAGAAAGAGCACTGATGTAAAAGAGTTCCTTTGCTTTTAAACATCAAAAGGCCATTACAGTCTTTAGAGGATGCCATTAAGTCTGTTATTATGGAGACCTCCAAATCATGCTGAATTATATTAAAAGTCTTTTAACTATCTTCCAACTTCCAAAGTCGCCACTGCTCACATCTAATTGATGATTCAGCTTCCCATAATTTTTGTATTTTAGTACCTTTCTTGAATCTATCACTATCTAAAGAATAGGATGACAAGTAAGGCAATCCTGCATTTATAATACAGTTTCATCAGAATAAGCAGCTTAAGTTCAAATAGAAAAGACAGTTATGTAACCTGTACTTACTATTTCAGTTGTTCTAGTCAGTGTAATGACATTGACAACTAATAAAACTAAAAGAGATTTTAATAGCCAATCTCAGGTATCTGATCCTACACCTGTATGATGTCCTTGCTATCAGCTGCTAGATGGTTAGCCTTGTAGCACTAGCTTAGCTGCCCACACTACTTGAAGAGTATGATTGACTTGCTGTGGAGTGTATTACAGTTTGTGCTGAACCAGTGCAAACTTTCCACCTTCCTCTATTAGTAATAGACTGTTTGAAGCTTTTAAACAGCCTCACTACTTCCTGCCCCAGACGAAATTCAAAACAAGCACTTAGCCATGACAAAAACCAAACATATGACACTCAAACAGGAAGCAGACCTCTCAAACTTGTCCTCCAGTGCTGCTAGCATCTTGCTAAGTTGTTTTGGATGCACAGCTGCAACTCCCAGGTGTTTCAGACTCTGTCTTCCCTGATTATACCATATATACTGCAGTACAAGTATTGTGTTCTAGTATTAGCTTACACAGCACCATGTTTAATGGAATGCAGTCATAGCCAGCATATTCAAGCGCTACCATCATGCAAGTAACTAAAATCAGCAAGAATACAGCACTAAAAGTTGCACGCCTGTACCAGAGCTTTGAAGGCATGTTTCTTCCTAATGTGCCAATAAAGCCAGCTGAGTGAGCTGACATTTAACCCATCCTGCCTCTGATTCAGTAACCCTAGCAGATGTAAAGATTATTTTAAGGAATACTGGGGAATAAAACTATCCAGTTCTTCTCTAGAACACGCATTTCCTGCATTTCCCTAGGCAAAGTATCCAGACATGGATGGGCTAATGCACTGTATCAACACTTGCAACATTTGAGTTGCAGAGCTGTGTTTGATCTTTCATTTGGTTTGCTACTGAAAAAGCAACCACCTCACTCTATGCAAGATAAAAATGAAAAGGAATTTGATATTACATTAGAAAGGATTCAATCTGGTTTGATACAATTTGGTATCAGAACTGCAAACCACAGTCTACAAAGCTGCAAATGAAGAGAAATTCACTTTAAAGTTTCTTAATTTACAACAGATTTCAAGCAGCTTAGCTCTCCAAGATAGCATCCTGCTTACTAGAAATTAATCTGGATATACAGATCCAAGATCAGCGTGTTCTTTTAATGACCTGAACTCACCAAATATTAATCATCATACAAAGGAATACAGGCTGCTGCTGTCATTAATGACCAGACTATTCCACTTTGATCAGCATGGGGTCCCATACAGGAGCTTAAGCTTGTTTACAAGATTACATTAATGCAAAACACAACTTGGCTACACTGTCCCTGAAACACTGTAGTGTCCCTTGCCCTCCCATCCCTGCATTAATGTATCAATTTCCAAATGCTGCATTTACAAGCTAGAAAGGATAATTAAAGTTGCTGCTTACAAAGCCTCTTAAGTCTCCCTATCATATTCTGTCTGTGCTGGAGATCAAATGGGATCCTCTCCCCCCAGGTAACTAGGCTACAGAAAGGCCTGAATAGGGACAAAATGAACATATTGCTAATAGTAGTTTTGTCTGACTTCTGACTTCAGGGCACTGCTGCTTGTGAGGGTGTGGAAGGCAAAGGACTTAGTATTTAGCTCTAACAGCTGCTTCTACTCTAAATGATTTTACTTCAAACACTGGAAATTTGTTCTGGTGTTTAATGAGATGCAATGGAATTTGGGTATCTCATTTTAATAAGCAATTTTTTAAAGCATACCTGTGTTTAGGGATTTGATAGAAACCATTTTGAATCTGAATTTACAGTTCCCTGATTGTTGACTCATTACATGTCATTAATAAGAAAATGAACTACTTTGATACTGATTTGATTTAAACCATACAAATTCAAGTTGCTCCCCTGTGATGAGTATGTAATATCAATTTCTGAGTAGCACTTGATGCTTTCAGATTAATCATCCACAAAAATAAGTCAGGAATTTCCACTAGGAAGTGAAAAACCTCAAAATTAAATATATAGTAAGACTGGATTTTGGTTGATGAGTATGGGACCTGAGCTTGCAAGAATCAACTAGATACTTTTACAGTGAAATTATTTTGTGACTGTCGTGGTTTAAACCCAACTAACCACACAGCTCGCTCACTCACTCAACCCCCCTGGCTTGCCCTCCCCTGCTTCCAGAGATATGGGGGGAGAATCAAAAGAATGCAACTTCCACATGGTTGAGATAAGAACAGTTTAATAACTAAGGTATAACACAAATCATTGCTGCTACCACCAATAATAATAAAAGGAAAAGAATACAGCATCCCATCAACCACAACAGATAACTCACGACACCCCACCAACCGAGTGCTGACCGACCACCTCTTCCAACCACCCCGAGAGAGCTAGGCCTTCCCTATC
>NDXB01018869.1:160558-196246 GCA_002631895.1 Agapornis roseicollis
CCCTCCTCCCTGGCAGAGCATGAGGCTCACAAAGTCCTTGGCTTGGTCAGGCATCGCTCAGCAACAACCAAAAACATCGGCCTTATCAGCCTTGTTCCCGAGCTAAGTCAAAACACCAGCTACTAAAGAGAAGAAAAACTGACTGCAACTGCTGAACCCAGGACAGTGACCTTGAATGAAGTGGAAGGTTATCATTTGTGCTAATCAGAATTTTGCCTAGTTTATGCACTACCAAATCCAGAAAAATGGGTTATACTTTTGTGTTAATGTCCTATTATGAAATCCATGTTTACTAATTCTTGTCTGCAAATGACACTGCACACTACAGAGGCTGCTGAGGCAGCAGAAGCCCTAATGTAAGAACATGCAGGTTTCTTGTCCTAGAAAGGCTCTTTGGTTGATCCCAGTCAGTAAGTTCACAAATGCTTAGAAATTTCCAGAATCTGTTCCTAACTCCTAAATGAGTTTAGTCCCATGGACAAACTCGCTGAGGGTGCAGCAATCTCACCATCCATGTCACCAACAAAGATGTTGAACAGGATCAGTCCCAACACCAACCCCTAAGGGACACCACTCACTACTCATCTCCAGCTGGGCACTGAGCAACACTTTGCATGCTGCCATACAGCCAATTCTTTATCCATTGAGTGGTGCCTCCATAAAATTTATGTCTCTCCAGCTTAGAGATAAGGATGTCATGCAGGACAGAGTCAAATGCTTATTCCTCACTATTACTCTGGAAAGCAAGTATCTGGTCTGAATTTCTGCCAGATAATTCTAAAATCGGCCATTTGTGAACAGCAGATAATTTTAATTAACTCTCAGTACCAAATGAAGCTGAATTCTTCGCTACTTGCACTTTTCTAAATAGGTCTGCACTAACAGCCTCAGAACCAAGAAGTGTGATGAGAAATCTGGTATCAGCTGCTTGAAGAGCGGAAAATACTACTTAATATTCTGGTGCTTCTGCAGTTTGAGCTCATCCTCAATGAACTGCAGGAATGACAAAATATTAATTTTGAACATACACTGTTTCATTATTTATGCTTCAACCAAAAGGTAACATTTAAGAAATGAACCCCTTATGCTTAATTCTCTGCCATCTTTTTGCTAATTATCACAGCAAGAGGGATGAACATTCAAATCAAAAGAGCTGACTCCTACCGTTTCTAGCATCTCAAACATATGTTCTGCCTGTAAGCTATACTTAAAGCAGTTATAAAGGTCATATTTGCATAAACTCACACTCCTAACACTGAAATGTTTTATTATTTTAATTCCAATGCCGATCTCACATCTGGATTTAACTTCATTATAAATGAAGGCTGCACCTCCTCTCAGTGGAGAAATCTTTCTAACATCCTTCTCTGTGGAAGTATCTAACCAGGTTACCTTGTTGTGTACGAAATGGTTGAGTCCATACACCCATATTCAGGGAGGTGCATATCATTCACCAGCTAGTGCAGTTACTTGGAAGTTGCAATGGAGGGCTAAGCTTCTCCAGTAAATGCTCAATAGGGGGACTGACTCATCAAGCTACATGTAAACATCCCTTGGAGGACTCAGTCTGTACTGTTCTATAGGATGCTGTGGAGACCAGTTTCACAGCACAGACCAGTGAAACATCCTCAATCTATATATACATTCCTCCATCCATAAACTGCCTACGCCTGGGGACAAGGACTGTGTGCACTGATGGAACAATCAAGTGACTATAGCTATTGATTCAGAACATAAGGACATGGAATCTGTCTGGAAATGGATACAAATGTTCGTACAGACACTGATGATATGGATGTAGTTCTTTTCCTAGTGATTACTTTGAAGTTCCTTATATCAAATTTCCCCCCTCCTTTTTGAGAGCTAAAGTAACAGGCCACAACTTTAGAGATGAATGACAAAGGCACACACAGTATGGCATAATTCATCCCATAATATTAACTCAATTTTTTAGGGAATGAGAAAGCATAAAAACAATGTACTAGCAATATGTCAAGAAGATCAGCAGCATTACATCATTCTAGCACAACTGCAGTACCTTCTAATTGGTCATTAATTCACAGTTGAAACATTAATGCTTTTGCTCCCCACTGCTGTAAAACGCAATAAAAAAAGATTTTGTTTCTTTTCTCCCCTCTTATAAATATTCTCTCTTTTTGAATCAAATGATCTAATGATACCCTTGCAGGGACATTTTGTGGAAAAGATCTGCTTTGTTCACAGCTTCTGAAAAGGCAAATAGGCAACAAAGTTTTCTTTTTTTTTCTTTTTTCCCCTTGGTCACAGCTATCACTTTGAACAGTGCTGTAGCTTCTCTGTGCTAAATTGTTTAATAGCTGTTACAGATCTGATGAAATAACACATTTGGTTACTAAAGTATACTGTTTGACTGCAGTAGCTATAAAGACAATTAGTTCCACAAGTTGCTGTTCTGCCTCTGCATCACTTCCAAGCAAGTGGCAGAAAGAGTTCTTGCTAATGCTTTCAGGAAACATACCGCATGCAATGGGCTATCTCAGAGTCTAAGACAGAGCTCATGAAGTCTCCTCCCAAAGTACACTCAGCCAGAGTTAAAACAAACAAAACCCCACCTTTTTCCAGACAGCATCTACCTGGGAAGACACAGATGAAGATTAAAACGAAATTAGTTCCTTCTAACCAATCAAGCACAAAGAAACCCCATGATACAGTCAGCCCTGCTGAATGGCAGTTTTACAGTATGATGGAAGTGTCTTGCAAATATTCCTGTAGAAAACTACAAGCTAAACCTTTGGCTGATTCTGATGCATCGTTCATAATTTTTCCCTCAAAACTTAGGAGAATTCCATTAATTGTTTAAGAAACATACTCCAGAGCTTTAAACTTTACTCTTCCACAGCAAAGAACAAATTTGTATGTCCACATATGTGAATACATTTATGCATATATATTCTCTATATGTAAGTATGAATTATTATATACACTGGACATGACCTTTAACAGTGCTTTTTTGTTTGTCTGCATTGCAATGTGTTTCTTTTGAAGCTTGCATCCAACTGTTTTATTGGAAGCATTCACCTCATGAAAGAAATGCAGACTTGCAGAGGCATATTAATATGGATAAGCCCCTCAAGCTGTTGTTCGCCATAAGAAACCAGGGCAAACAAGCACACACAGAACATTTCATCATTATGCCACAGATGTGCATTAGGGGAACCCAAGAAAAGTGAAAAGCAGAATTATCTTCTCCTACTACACAAATTATCAACATCTCCCAATATTCTATAAGTTTATATTAAAACTAGGAAGCACCAAATAGTCTTCACCTGCACTAGTTAATAATTTGCAACCCTGAAAACATCGGCAACATTACTAGCAGCATTAGTATTAATTATGTCTAGAGAAAAAATAAGTATGATATACTTATTCTAATTCAACCCTTTGATTTAAATTCAAATCTTTCCATTTGGACACAAGACAACCACTTTCTAAACTCTGGCCTAGGTAAGGGATATCATACAGTCAACCAAAGCACCTGGGTGAAAACCAGCATTTTAGTTGATAACGTTACAGTGGGCCTACAGTTGATTCTCTCCTGACACAGCACATGAAGTTAAATAGGAAGATACCATGTAATCTGTCAATAAACTCATAACACTTACAAAGGATATATCTGAAGGATATAATGAAGGAGATAATTATCAATGTTAATGATTCCCAGCACAGCTAAATCAATTACTTATTCAAATCTTTTTAAATTGCATGCTCAGCACTGGACATTTAAGTGAAAACAACTGCCTCGTTCCAGCTGTATTGTTCTTTGATCCAAATGAGGAGACATTCTGTGTGAAGACAAAACATGGCCTTTAAAATATATCCTGACAGCAACAAAATCCCCCAGTGATGAAATAGATTTCTCTCTCATGTGTCTGGACTTTCTCAATGTATTATAGTGATCAACTAATGTATTTTCTGCATACTTGAGGAAGATAATATATGACCCTACATATAAAAGTCTCACATGTGAGTATGTGTGTTTGTTCTTAAGAGACAGAAAGGAGGGGAAGGGTAAGGAAAATCAGCATACAGTTTTAAGCCTTCTAACCTTTCCTTCAGTCTACACAAGACTGCCTTCGGTGCATGTTATAGTCAGAACAGCAGTGGAGCAGACCCAATGGTACGTAACTGACACAGATTCTGATTCTCCTGTGGCTGTAAAAGCAACAGCTTTATCATTAAGGAGCTCTCTTTACTTTTTCATTTGCAACAACCCTTTTCTATGCTTGCTATAGTTCTTCAGTGATACTTAAAATTTGTCACTACCCTTGCCTGTCTGATGCTGTGGTTGGATTTAAAGTCCATTATCAGCAACACACAGTTCAGTATTAACAAAGGGCATGAAGCTGACCCTTCCTTTGCGTCACTTTTCTTCCTGCTTCTAGGCACATAAGGGAAGCCATTTGCATCAAGCCCTGTTCTGTTTTCTGCTGAACACACCTACTCTCTACAGAAAACCACTTCCAGGCTTTTAAAACATGTTCCTGTTGAATATATTTTCATAAGACTAATCTATATACAATTTGTACTACACTGAATTTCTCTACCATTCTGGTCTTCCATTACCTTGGATAACTGAGAAATGACTAAGAAGTTCTGTTAATTGGCAAGTGTATGCAATGTTTTGAGCTGCTGCTATGAATAGGATTCTTCTCCACTCTGAAAATGAACAGGCTGAAATGCCTTTTCTCAGGCTTTTGGTTGGCAGGTATCACCTTTCTTGAACAAGAAACCCCACGCTTTGAAACAAAGCCTGGACAAGCACATTTAGCACAGAACTGCCCAAAGCTGTCTTCCTTCCCAACCAGCACCAGAGACAATATGGATTTCTGGTTGTACAGTTCTCTAAGTAAAAGAAAATGGCAGGCAGACCCACAGAGTATGATGTCCTTGATTCTTCAACATCATTCTTAACATAAATTAAAATACCCAAAATGCTGTCAGAGTGGCATCTATTACAAAACTTGTCCCTCCTCTGCCTGTTTCCATATGACTTGTGAATTCTGCTTCCTCTGCTAAGGCAGGTCTGGCTAGAACATGCTTTAATGCTAAAATCAAAATCCAAACCTTCACTTGCAAATGCCTTCCTGTTGGCACTAATTCCATTAATTCACAGCTGTGCAGACATGAAGTATGATCTGCCAGAAACAGACCACTGCATTGAACATTATTTCAGATATACTATTTGTATGTAAACCAGAAAAGGATTTATGTCTGAAGAATTATAAGTTTACTAAGCCTATAGTTGATTGAGCATGAAATATTTCTATAATCAAAACGATCATCCTCTATCAAATCTAATTCCCAAAATTCTTTTTTGAAATAAAGTATGTGTAGATGTCTTCCAATGTATAGGGCACAGAAAACCTTGAGTGAAAAAGTCAGTGAGTATTACAGCACACTGACAGGCAACTGAATCAACCAGACAGAACTCCTCCCATGACAAGTCAGCTTCTGACTCTTTGAGTCAAGTACATTACTTTCTAATTACATATTCAAAACATCATTTCAGGGATAACTTGAACACAAGTCTTTCTCTTAATTGTACAGAAGATTAATCAGCATGTTAAGAAGTATATGCTGTAGTATTTATACAGACGATAATCTCTAATAAGTAAGAAGTTTATCATGAGAAAAAAGGGAATAGATTAATATTTGGAACATGATTAATCATCACCCTAAAAATCAGTATATACTAGTCCCACTGCTCCTTACATAATCCTCCATCTTCCCTGTTCAACTACACTTACACATAAAAGATTTTGCCATTTTGTTTAGGCTTTTACAGAGGCTTTGCACAGCTCATACAGCTGTGTAAGCTTCCACAGCTATAACTACTCTGCCCACTCATGATTAAAACAATCAGAATTGCATTGGCCATTTCCTAACACAGGAACTGCTCCACTCAGAAAAAAGACATAACTAGAAAAGCGTATGATATGTGTTATGTTGCCCTATCTCCTGCAGGTCACAGCAAGAGAGCACAGCTACACTAATGTGTAGGGGATGGATATACTGTTGCCAAATTAAATTTTGTCCCTAGTCACTTCTGGACTACAACACATTTTATAGTTAATTATATTTTAACTACATTGCCTTGACTTTGGAGCAAATTCACTGTCTTAGGATACTCTGATCAAGCAATCCAGAAAACCACCAAAAACCAAGACCTTGCTGAAAAGCAGGTTCAGCAGAAAGCAGAACTTTTCTAAGTGCATCAAAAAGCAGTGATTTCACTGCATCATGAGACAGTGAGCTATATTAACTATATGGTGCTAGTCTGAATCTCAAGATACAAGTTTTATTCTCAATACCTGTCACTTTAAGACAGTGCTTTTCTTTTTGTTTTTTTGCTTGAGCCCCACATCTCATGCACCTGACACTTCCTAGGAATTGTCAGGAGAAAACAGGATCTAACAGAGATTATGAGCTAACTGTACACCTAAGCCATATACCGCTTCTTTAGTTAGCTACTTGAAAAAAACAAATTTAAACAACACCCCTGTGATCAAATGTTGCAAATCTGTTTAAGTGTTTTGGATTTAATTAAGAGTGAAGAAACGGTATTTTGACTGAAAAACTGAAGCCAGACTGTGGCTGGATCTTGCCTGAACTAGGGAAGACTAAAAAAGACTGTATGAGAAGAAAACCAAGCTAAAATGGAGTTAATTTAAACACACTTAACCATTGGCTAAATGCATCAAGAAAAATGGTATTTTTTCCTTTGGACTTTCACCTCAGAATTGCAATATCTCTAAAACATCTTCTCAACTAGAATGTACTGGTGTATGGACGGGTGATGAAATAGAAAAATCCTCACACTTTCTTCACACATATTAGGTCTATGAGAGAACAAAACTGGGGACTTGTGCAGAGCATGTAATATAATTCACACTTTCCACAGTATCTGTATGCTTTCATATCACCACAAGTGGTGCAGCAGTACATCTGAGGCAGAACATATTGAGTCCACTGAAACCAATGAGATATAGTTCTTGCACACTGAAGTTTTTCCACTGGATCCAGTAAAAGCAGCATGAATCTCATTATTAGACAATCTAATATTTGGCCATTTAAAAAGTGGCCTGTGCTGCTGCTGCACAGGAAAACCAGCTGATTTCAAAAAAACCCTGTCCACACATTAATGGGAACCTAGATACCTATATACCTAACTGAAGAAGAGTTACACATCACTCAGACTCCGAATGGATACTCACAACCCAAGATGACACTCAATATCAGGAACAGCAGCAATGACTTGACAATGACTCTTCTCAATCCTTCTCTCAAATCAAATACTCCCTTCTCTCAAATCAAATACTCCCTTCTTTCAAATCAAATACTCTCCTGAAAGTTGGACAAGCCTTCCCTAGCTGCAACCCCCAACAAATAGGTAAGTCACAAGAGAAAGCTGGTATTTAGCTTTAACACATCTTTCCTAATAATCCATTAAATATTATGGCCATAGTTTAAACAAGTGTATAATTATTCAGGAGGGAAATGTGATGTACTGTGGATATATGAGAAGTTCCAATGAGAAAGGATTAACTTGATGGTATGAGAAAAGGTATGATGCAATAAATATTATACTCTGTAGTATACATATAATGTGCTTGTCAAGGAAAGAAGTAATTTATACTCCTTTTATAAGAGTGAAACAGACATTATTAGATCCTCATACAGTCCTGAAACTTTCTATATGCAAAACTGCAGTGAGGGCTAAATCACAGCAGGGTCATAGTTTCCACTTATCATTAAGTTTAAAGGCTCTCTGGATACTAGTACCTGAAAGTGTGAAATGAAACTCAAATTCAATGGTTATAACTCATTGGCAAGTCTGTAGTCAATGCTGTTTGTTCCTGCTGCTACTGTTTTACAAAAGTTGTAACGCATTTGAGGTTATCAAAAAAGACATACAAAGTCAAAGCTACTTCAAAGCAAAGCTTGATTAGCAGGTTTTTAGAAAGTTAAATCATAACACCTAGTCTTAGTTAAATTGTACTTGTGAGAGAATATGAATAGCAGGAAGATGTACATAAAAATCTACCTGTAATCAAACTGCAAGTTGGATATTAAAATATAGTACTCATCCTAACTCAAAATAGCACTCAGGTTAATTAGTTCATTCAGGAGCCCAAAGAAAGATATTTCTGCAATATTTCTTACCTTACAGCATTAAGAGCAACACATGATAGCATTATGGAAAAGATGTAATGGCTGAAGTTTTTCTTACACTCTACAGCAGTCAATACTGCTGTTTCTACTGTTCAAATTAACGCGGCAAAAAAACAATGCTTGCCCTTGTACTTATACTTCTAACACTTCACAACACATATTTTGCATTATGTTCTTGTTTTGAATATCAAACCCATAGAAATTCAAGCGTGAGCAAATATTCCTTTCTCGTATTCATTGGTAACTCACTACCCCTAGTGGGTAAATACCAATGCTCCTGATAACACTGACCAGCAGTCATACAGTCCATACAGTACCCATCTCACAACCTGACGATCAAGTATCAGGCTCTCAATCAGAATAAATTGGTCTACTAATTTCAATTTAATTAAGAAGTTGAACAAACAAGACTTAAGACACCAGGAGACCATGCATAAGAATAATCATACTCCTGCAGCTACAGAATATTAAATATCATATATAACAATATAAAAAGAAGGAATAACCTTACACCTACCTTTGTCTTTGCTGGGACACAGATTCTTGTGTTCTCTAAGAACTGGCCACATTACTATGCAATGATACATCCCCCAAGGAGGTCATGTTCCCATGAGCTCAGGTGACCTGGAACAACATTAACAAAACAACCAAAGGTTAGATTTATGTGTGCCAAATTTCAGACTGCTTAAGTATTTTATGTGTGTAGCATTCAACTTTGAAGTTAAAGGTATTTCAGTCAGAGACTCTTTAAATTTTTGTATTTTAAAAGTAAAAACAACTGCATTTGTCAATAATCGCACACTAGACCTACATTAAAACTGTTGGTTTTATCTTTAAATCTGCATAATGTTAGAATAACTGTGGTTTTCTGAATTAGCTGTTGGGCTCTTTAGTATTCAAACATCTTTTTCTGCAATTTAGTTACCTTAACATTTTCAAAGAAAACCTTAGTAGTAGATACTACATGTTTTTCAGTATTAAAAGGAATCAATTCTCTATTTGGAAACAGCCAATATATCTGTGTATCACTTACACAGCTACAGGCTAGTAAATATGCTTACAGTGTGAATTCAGGAAATAATTCCAGACAACACCAATGCTAGTTCACACGGGAGGTTCAAGTATATTTGCTTTCCACAATGACTAATTTTAAATGCTAACTTCAATAGGGCATTACAGTGTTCCGCTGGACAACAGCACACAACTAAGCAGATGGATTTTAAACCAGAAATGGGGCATTCATGTGCAAGTATTATTAGAATCACAGGATCAACTAGGTTGGAAAAGATTTTTATGATGAAGACCAGCCTTTACCCCAGGACTGACAAGTCCACTACTTGTGGATCACAGCAGGATCACTGCCCTGATCCTGCCAGCCAAACTATTGCTGATAAAGGCCAGAACACTTTTGCCTTTCTTGGCTGCACAGGCACAAGCTGGCAGATGTTCAGCAGCCACCAACCAACACCCCGAGGTCCTTTTCTGCCAAGCAGCTTTCTAGCCACCCTACCCCAAGCCTGGAGGGTTGCATGGGGTTGTTGTAACCCAGATGAACAACTCAGCACTTTGCCTTGTTGAACTTCATGCCAATGGCCACAGCCCATGGATCCAGCCTGTCCAGATGCCTCTGCAGAGCCTTCCTACCCTCCATTAGATCAACCCTCCCACTCAAATTGGTGTCATCTACAAATTTACTGAGGGTGCACAAACATAACAGAGTGCTGAGTAGTGTAAACCACTGAACATCCATGGCAAACCAGACAATCTGTAAACAATCAAGCAGATGCTCTTAGCATAGCTTGGCAAGGCTGTAACTTGCAACTAGAAAGCCACCATTGTTGAAATCCAACTGATTTTTCTCCCCTACAACTAAGACACAAAGAAGATGTTTTATATTGAAAAATCAATGAAAGCACCAGCATAATTGGCGTAATTCCTGTCAAAGGGAGATCTTCAATTGATTTCAACAGATAGATCACATATTTTGAGAGGAAATCTATGTAAAGGCATGGACAAGAGTCCAAATCTGTTTTAGAAAAATCTTTAAAACAATTATGTTAATGTCTGACTTCACCCTCTCATCAATATTAACAGTGTCATGAATAAAAAAAATAACTTCAAGTTTATACCTGTATTTCAAGGCGGATGGCACTTAGACTTTATGCAAACATTAGGCAGTTTTAAATAAGCCCTTATCTATGTTAATGAGACTGCAATGAAGCTGCATTGTTAAATATGGTACCCACAGTCTATTGCTAGCACATTAGGAAATGAACAGCATGAGTGACCTTGAAGAACATTATCACTCACCAGAACAGCATTGAACCAGCCCCTTTTGTAAACTGCATTCTAAGTATAAACAAATCAGTGTAAAAGACTGTATATACGTGGAAGGAAATGAATCTGGGGGTTGAAACTCTGTGTTACCTCAGCAGTGAAACCATTCTGTACATGTGCTGTATAGAGACAAGTAGCTTAGTCATGCTTTTACTCCATTTGTTCACCCTACAAAGTGGTAGTTGTACTTTGCATCTGTTCTTGGGGGAAGGGTGAGGGAGACAATATACAGAAGAATATAGGGAACTGTTACCAGAAACTAATTTTCATCATATAAACAGCTTACGTAACACTGCAGCAAGCGCCTGGGAAGCCCTACAGGAAGAATGATAAATGATATAATGATAATTTTACAACATAGCTGACATGATTCATACTGCAAAACAGATTGATTGCACAGAATATAATAAATATGAGAAAGAAGTGAAGATAAAAAGCCTAGAAACACTAACACTAAAGCAATAATGCCATCTGAGATCAGAAATAGCTTGGGGTTAATTCTTCTTTTTTTTTTTTTTTTTGAGACAGAGCAGAACTAATATGGGGACAAAGTTGTAATTCAGTTATGAAACATATTGTGTTGATAGAGCCTAACACTGTTGTTTTATGTTTGCAACAGATGAATATTACTGCCTTTGTTAGTTTCTCCAAAGTATTGATGTGTATTTTATTGTAGAAGTGGAGCCTATTGAACTTCAACATAGAATCATAGAATGCTTTGGTTTGGAAAGGACNCAAACAGTAACTTGAAGGTTATGTTAACTAGCATCACAGCCTATGTACTGCTACTCATCATTAGGAACTCTGCGAACACAACTAACGATTTTTCTATAGCAAACACAATGTAACTTAAATGAGAGACCCTACCACATTGAAAAGGCTCAGTTTAAACCAATAAGTACTGTAGCATGATTCATGGAGCTGAAATTTAAGTTCTTTTGCTATGTCAAATTATTTTCAATTTTAGAAACTGTATCATAAACTCACATGGAACAGAATCTTCCTAGAATAAGGCCTATAAGGCCATGTGCTATTTGTCAGCCACCACAGCCAGAATGTTAATAAATATTATTTACTTTATAAAATTCTTTAGAAGAATGTATTACCCAAAAAGCTCTCTGACACAGAAGGTAAGGCAGAGAACATTAAAGAATCTGAATAGCAAAGCCAACATAAGTTTGTACAGTAATAACGGTGAAACAGTGACTTAATATGACACAGAGACGAAAAGACATCTTGCCATCTCAAACATTTGTTTGAAAAATGCAAAACATTCTGCCATTTCCCCTCTCAGATACAAATTTGCATCACTTTCCAGAGTAATTGCAACATAAATTGTATGTGAAGTGTAAGCTCGTTACATGACTTACAAGAGCAAAACACTAATAGAAAACAGAATTCATTTGTTGCACTAACCATGCAAGTATATGGCAAATCATCATTAGGTCTCCTGCTATAAGCACACTGCATACTGACTGATGTGTACAGAGCTTGTGGAGATTTATTAGAGTTCTGAGTGCTTTGAAAGGATGTATGAATTAGTTTGCACTTTATACTTTCTTTACTTCTCATGGCTTTCTTTTTTTGTTGCCCAGAGTCATTTTGTTTCTTCAGTGAATCCATCTCATCCATACTCTATACTGAACTGGTACAAAAGAAATGTTTCACTGTCTTACGGTAACACTTCAGTATGTCACAGTTCACACTCATTCTGACCTTAATCTAGACCGTATTTCACTAATAGACAAAAAATAAGTGCTTGCTACAGACCACTATAGATCCTTTAAAAAGATACTCCCTGAATAGAGAGTATCAATCTTCCATCATAATGTTACCCCATTTTTATTTCCTTTATTATATACATTTCTTAAGTTGAAAAAAAAAAAAATCATCTGGTTCAACAAAAAGCTTTTGGACAATAATAATTTGAAACAAAATTCCAGTTGAGTTAAAGCCAAAGGGAAAGAAATTATGAAGAACTGCTTTTATGAGACCTCACTTGAAATACTGTGTACAGTTCTGGAGCAACTAGCCCCCTGAATGAAGTCTCTCCCAACATGCCACACCTACACCTGGGTCAGAGCAATCCCAGGCACAGCTACAGGTTGGGCAGAGAAGAGATTCAGAGCAGCCCTGCAGAGAAGGACTTGGGGGTGGTGGTCAATGAGAAAATGAACAGGAGCCGACTGCAGTGTGCGCTTGCAGCCCAGAAAGCAACCGTATCCTGGGCTGCATCAAAAGGAGCATGACCAGCAGGTTGAAGGAGGTGATCCTGCCCCTCTACTCTGGTCTTGTGAGACCTCACTTGGAGCATTGGGGGCAGTTCTGGTGTCCTCAACATAAAAAGGACATGGAACTGTTGGAACAAGTCCAGAGGAGGACTATGAGAATGATTGGGGGACTGGAGCATCACCCATATGAAGACAGACTGGGAGAGTTGGAGCTGTTCAGCCTGGAGAAGAGAAGGCTCCATGGAGACCTCATAGCAGCCTTCCAGTATCTGAAGGGGGCCTATAGGGATGCTGGGGAGGGACTCTTCATTAGGGACTGTAGTGACAGGACAAGGGGTAACGGGTTCAAACTTAAACAGAAGAAGTTTAGATTGGATCTAAGGAGGAAGTTCTTTACTGTAAGGGTGGTGAAGCACTGGAATGGGTTGCCCGAGGAATCTGTGAGTGCTCCATCCCTGGCAGTGTTCAAGGCCAGGTTGGATGAAGCAGTGGGTGACATGGTTTAGTGTGAGGTGTCCCTGCCTATGGCAGGGGGGGTGGAACTAGATGATCTTAAGGTCCTTTCCAACCCTAACTATTCTATGATTCTATGTATACAGTGATAAAACATTGTAAATTCAGTTCAACACAAAACTGATTCCTTCCACGTTACAGAGCATTGGAAGGGAGCATCTCATGCTGTCTAATAAGCACCCTAACCTTAGCCCAAAACTTCAGGCAAAATCTGGACACTGTACCATGCATTATCACAATTGACTACAAGTTCCTCTGTGCTCTTAAAATTTAAATATACAATTTTTAAAAGGGGAAGTGATCTGTAATTTTTTACTGTAATTGTGTTTACCTGAAAGTAAAAAGGGATGACTGCTTACTAAAATAACTAATTCTTTCTGAGTCCATAAGAATCCTTATCTTTCTTAACCTTATAGTCTAAACTGTTACTGCTTCTCATTTTAATATTTAGTTCATTGTTTTGCTAGATGTAAGAAAACCAGCAAATGCATGTAGTTTAAAAGAAATGTGGAGGTGATTCTTCATTTGTGCCATTGAACTGGGATCTTGCTTCCTGTCTAATTGGTGATTCTTCAGTTCCCAATTTTTGAAATGAGGCTGAGATATTTATTATTCCAACCCCATGGTTTGGGTTGGAAGGGACCTTAAAGCTCATCCAGCTACAACCCCTTGCCATGGGCAGGGACACATTCTACTAGACTGTGCTGCTCAAAGTCCCATCAACCCAGCCTTGAACACTGCCAGGGATGAGGCAGCTGCAGCTTCTCTGGAAAACCTGTGCCAGTGCTTTATCATCCTCACAGGGAAGAATTTTTCCTAATGTCTAATCTAAATCTCTCCCTTTCAGTTCAAAGCCTTTCTTCCTTGTTCTATCACTACATGCTCTTGTCAAAAGTCCATCTCCAGATTTCTTGTAGGCCCTCTGTAGGCAACTAGGAGCTGCTCTAAGATCTCCCCCAACCCTTCCCTCCTCCAGGCTGAACAAGCGCAGCTTTCTGAGCCTGTCTCCAGAGCAGAGGTGCTCCAGCCCTCTGATCATCTCTGTGGTCTCCTCTAGACTCACTAAAACAGATTCACATCCCTCTTGTGTTGGGGTACCCGGAGCTGAACACAGTAGTCCAGGTGGGGTCTCACAAGAGAAGGGAGCAGGAGGAGCATCACTTCCCTCTACATGCTGGTCATGCTCCTTTTGATGCAGCCCAGCATACAGTTGGCTATAAAACCATGCATTATGGTTGTGATCTATATATTCCAAATAATGTAAAATCTAAACTGAGATAATAATTTCATTGTCTTCATTTAATGAAAGTATTTTTCTACATGAAATATTTGTAAAGAGTTTTAAAATTACATTTAGTCCCTCATTTCTATCAGTCATTATTTATTCTTTTCAACATGTCATTTATTAAAATATATTACATTTACTTAATTAACTCATTCTGTTCCTCTGATCTAGCTTACAGGGTTCCTCCTCAAACCTCCCCCACCTTCCTATTACCAAATCCACTTTCAGTCAGACCTGAGGAGGCAAGAATACTCAACATCCACTCCCATCTCGAGCATCACAGATAGAACCTGTTCACTGCAGTTCAGCAGTGAATTACTATTACAGAAGAACACACCTGTAACCTCCATGAAGCAATCCTCACCTCATTTTGTGAATATTGGAAAACATATTTTTAACTGTGGAAAGTTGAGAAAACATACTTGGCATACGTAAAACTTCTCATTCTTCAAAATGCATGCATCAATTCCATAGGAATCTCTTCTTCATTCTTAACTCCACCAGACCCTCCAAAACATTACCCTGAATGAGTCACTGCTCCTCCTATTACACAGAGGTACCCTAAGCCTGTTCGTACCTTCCAGATACGTAGGAGTGTGCTGTTTTCAGCAAACACTCTGTACCTGCATTTCTAACCTTCTGAAAACCTCTACCTCTATCTTTGAGTGGCTGGTACTGTCTCTTTTGCACAGTCCCACAACCCAGTACAGCAGAAACTGTGCTAGTCTTGTATTTATTCCCAGTGGCATGTCTGCAGATCACGACAAAGTGCAGGGGTCCCATTCATTCCTCACTTACACACAAGTACTAACTCGACAAACATTGGCACAAATACATCTGGTGGAAGACAGGAAACATTTAATCCATGTTTTATATCCTTTCTTCAATGAGCTGACATAGAAAATACAACATATGCTCCATATATGCTCCCATTCATTCAGCCAAATTTTTGCTTTAAGGGGTTAGAGTACAAAATCACATTTTGAATGATGAATTTAAAAAATATAAAGTGATCTAATGTTCAGTATCAGAAGGGGTTTGCATACATGTGAAAAATAAAACTAATCACTGGCAAGAGACACTGTGAAGGAGCCCTTGTGAGACCTTCCATGGCGCGTAAATCTTAACATTGCAGTAATTGTGCCATTTTTACCACAGTGGATGTGCAATGTTATGCAACATTACAGACCACCCTGTTAAAGGTCATTTACTCACAGTCAAAGGAGTGCACATATCAGCTGGAAAACAACCACATGTATCAGCACAGAATACACTAAGTCTTTTCACTTCTGTTTGATTGGACAATGATTGTATTATATAACAAGAGATTAAGTATGTCAACAAAAGTTTTGATAAAAGTAAATAAATGCTACTGTAATTGCTCATGCTTTAAAACATTTCAGATGATGTTTCACACTTAAATTTCAAAGCACTGAATGTAGAGCCAGATAAAAGGAAAGACTTCTTTCCATTAACTTTTAATATACAGAAGAGTCAAGTCTTAGATTGAATTTGACAGCTCCCGTATTTTCACATCATAAGAATCCTATTAAATTTTGATACTGCGATTTCGTAGGAGGTAAGGACTAAGTAATTTATAGCTGGATATTATCAGAAATCTTTGCTTGACTACAGAAGTATAGTTTGCTAGAAACCTGTGAAGTAATTTATTAATGGTTCCAAAACATGCTGAAATGACATATTTGAATTCAAAATCCTTTAGTACCCAAATGCTTTAGAAATGGCAGTTTAAGCTGGTATGTCACAGCCTTTACTGTGCTGCAATATTTGTTTCCATTTGCATTGCTAGAAATCTATGTAAAGATCAAACTTCACAGGGCTAACCTCTGCACAGAGAGCCATGGCAGATATCCATTTCCCTAAATCTAAATAAAAAACACAAGAGTTTCATATTTGTATAAATAGCTATAAAGTTATATAAACAGCAATAAAGTTATATAAACAGGAAGAACCCAAGGCCAGAACAACCTCTGCCCAGCACATTGACACAAGACAATGCCCTGATAAGAGAGACATAAGCCCAGCTACTGAAGTATCAGGCTACTAATACATACCTATTTTGAGATATCAAAAAAATTCAATCAATATCCATAATCATATACATTTTCCTTATGATGTGTAAATCAACCTTATTCTGTGAGCAGTAACAACCATTTTTGAACTTCTTCCTGAATTCCAGTCTTTTATTTTTAACAGTTTAAACATATTCCCCTGCCCAAATTAGCAATAAGGCTGAAGGAATACAAAAATAAAAACAATTCTACCTCATTTATAATTTTTAAGATTTTATGAACACTGAAGGGCAACAATGCAAGTTTGGAAAATTTTCATACTTTTTTTGACAGATGGTTTCCAAAACACAAGTGTTTAACTAACTGTATTGCAAAAGGAAGACCCACCAACAGCCAGGTTAACACCTGAAAACAGCTGGTTATTTCTTACTGAAGCTAACAGACAAGAGCCCATGGTTAGGACACAAATAATACGCACCACTAATAACTGACATAATTCAATTTTTGTTTGCCTGCAAGTTCAGCGTTAATTTAAGACTGATGGATGCTACCAGAACACATCAAAAGATAAAGTCATTATCTTAGGGAAGAAGAGTACCTAATTCAAACTAATTGTACTGGAACAGCCCTTCGGCAGTTTTCATTCTCTGGGAAAACTGCCTTCCTTTCATGATACTGTACAAGCCCATCTGCTATTATTGCTCATTTGCATTTTTATTTTATGAGGAACGTTTTCTTCAAAACCAAACACCAGAGTTTCTCTTTTTACAACAGGAATTGAAAGCCTTGATGTCTGAAGACATAAATGACACTGATGTCTTGTTTGTATAAGCTACAGCAAATTCAGCAGAAGAGTTGAGCACTACTGCACATTAGGAATATGGATGCAATGATCCAGGCAAAAGGAGAACAGATTCTCAGGCATATTTTTATAGTGCAGTGCAATACTGATGCAAGAACATCATGGGTTATGTTTGCGTAGAATACTAACTAGGTGGTTAAATAGCAGTGAGTAAAAGTAGGATGACTCTTATTGTGATCATCTAGACATATCTAGAGATCTATATTCCACCTAGATTTATACTGTCAATCACATATGTATATCTACACACAGAAGCATGAATTATAAAGAGGTAATGCGGGGCTGTGAAACTGCCTTTTATCCAGGCACTCCTTAATCATTGCCACATCTCATAGCACTGCCATCAGAAAGCCTACTAGTCTACTCCTGTGAAACTCCAAATATTCCTCTAGGTCAGTAAAATTAGATGCAGAAGTGGCCTTACTTAACTGTGATTCCCCATTACCTCCTGCCTCCCCTCTTCCAGGTTCTGCATGTTGGCATGTCGGCTGCTTTCCAGACACCCCCAAGATGTTTCCTAAAGTAGGTCATTAGTTTCAGTTACCTTGTGGCAGGTACAATGAAGATTTAAGCATACACATTGCAATACATCTGCAAAACAGCACAGAGGTGGAATCTGAAATCACACATTCTTGTAGTTCAATTAGAGCTACACTTAGAATCAAGTATGTGCCTGTAGACACAGTTTCCTCCCTTTTGGTATGATTTTCCTACACTTCCCTGAAGGTAAACAGTTGATCATTTTTCTTTCATAACTGTTAGAGAGCAGGGGTGTGTGTGTAAGAAAAGGTCTGACAGTCAGAATACTGTTCTTCTGCCTAGCCAGCTTCACATCTGACACTGTATTTACTCTTCTGTGATGTTATACCAAAAGTAGCATGATAAACCAGTTTTCAAGAATTTTCTCCAACTGCTACTTTTTCTGTGCTTCCAAAAGGAAAAGCCTCCTTTTTGTATTTAGAGGCTATTGGATACACTTAGGAAATAAAATTGTTCAGAACACAGGACTGATGCTTTGAGGTCTGTTTCCAGATGAGTCATCTGGATGATGCCAATAATATAAATCTACCCATCAGTTTCCTTTCCAAAATATTCAGATTTACAGTACAAGGAGTGATTGCTTATCTTAGTGTAGATTTCCTAATTTTGTTCTCTTGAAGTACTCTAATCTCGTACTGTATTTAGAAAAGAACAAGATACTCTGGTCTTTCCTGATTTGCATAAGACCCCAAATTCTCTTATTTCAAATTCTTCAAGATTTGCTGCTATGCTTATGTCAAACAGCAGGAGCAGCTACCTGTACTTTTCCCTGCACTTAACACTAGTATAGGGAATAATTTTGTGCTTCCTTATCATTCATATTTAACATGTGATATATTCAGCTTGGCATCTTAATGATACTGCTGTAGCAGGTTTTACACCCAGTTTTTATCAGATATTCTCATCTAATTGTAAATGTCAAGTGGCTGGCTACTGCTGTGGTGAGTCCCACACCCTGCCAAGTCACTTAGTGCAGGGGGTTGGACAGAGCACATTTACTGCACCATCCTACAACCATGCAACGACACTCTATGAAACTTGTAGAGCTGTAACTACAGCTTCTGCATCCACATTTGTTTCATATGCCATGTTGGATGTTTCCTAGCAGTGATTTCTTTTTTGAGACTCTGCCAATATAGTTTACTGGAGGCCAGCACTGCACCATGCTATTTGTCAAATTTGTATATTTCAGCAATATATATTGAATTATAAGCACATGTTAGGAAATTGCTACTGGCACAAAAGGTGCCATGTTACAGAAGTTTGGTGTGTCTGCCTGCATCACGAGGTCGGAGTAGATACTACCCCTAACAAAAAAAAAGTTCTGAATAAAATATATCTTCAAAACTTTTTCTTTTCTTTTTTTAAACCGTTCCTCCATGTCACAGATTAGAATTTCTTCTGAAGCTGCTACCAGGAACCACTGAATTTCTACAGAAACTGAAGTAGGAAAGTTGCTTCAAAAATCTGCATGACTGTGCAACTTCTAACCTAGCAACAACTCCTTCCAGGCAAATCAAATACCCAGTTAGTGCCACAGACAAGTGGATTTTAACCTCTTGCAAACATCTGAATGGCAAGGAAAGAGCATTTACCTCTTGAATAGTTTAAATTCATCAGCCGTATATCTCAGGGAGCTGTCTGCAAAAACAATTTCTGTGCAACTGTTTAACCCAGACTGATTACATTGTCAAGTAATATGTCAATTATTTGAGACAAATTTACAGTCTCACAATAGATGCTTTACTAAATTTTGCATTCATC
Source organism: Agapornis roseicollis (assembly GCA_002631895.1). NCBI lineage: Eukaryota > Metazoa > Chordata > Aves > Psittaciformes > Psittacidae > Agapornis > Agapornis roseicollis. Next base: position 180,335 of record NDXB01018869.1, read on the forward strand.
TGTCACAGCTGTGTTTGATGATTTGACCCTGATTAAAATTCAAACAGTGCCTTTCTACGGCAATTCCTTTTGATATCCCATTCATCTCCACAATTTCAATAAAATTGGGAATAAAAGAAGAACATTCTAGCCTCTATTTACTGTATATATTACCAGTTGTCTGCAGAACATTGCTATAACAGTACAGCTCAACAGGTGAACTGTGTCAGATCTTCCCCTCCTTCTGAGTCTTTCGGGAATGTGACAAAGAACTCAGCAATATCCCCGTTTTCCACTTGTAAAACCATATAGAGTGTTACAGACAAAAGAAATCAAAAGCTTTAAAAACTCACCACATGGAAAGTAATCTTCTAACCATAGTGCGAGTCAAGACTGAGGAATTACAGCTGATTAAATAGTCTAGAACAATTAGAAAGTTGTTTCCAGAATCTGTGAAAGCAGTGACATTCTTACTGAATTACAGAGCTTGTCATAGCACCAGCAGGGCCAAAACCAGTAATGTAAGGATGCGCAGGGTTATCATGTAAATAGTTGTGCTGTGGTTGCCCAAGTGTCATCTGCATACCTTATCTTTTGTTTGCTTGCTGGGGAACAAATGACCTTCCAACTGCAACTGCAGTTAAAGTAGGAAGAAGATTGAACCTCTCTCCTCTCACATGTCAGCTTACAGCATATGGTAAATAGCCACAACAGCTTATTTCAGTGACCTGACTGCGTACAGAGGAATAAGAGGAGGGGCTTTGGCAACTGTCAGACTGCACAGAAATGTACTGGCAAAAGCTGCCAACTGAAAGATAAAAGTAATTTCAAAAATCAACATCTGAGTATCGTGAACATGATATTTATGAGCATGACAACAACAATTCAATGGTGACAAACATAAAGTCATAGTCTAGAAGGCCTCAGAAATTTTTCCAGTGCAATGGGACAAATGAATGACAGTTTCAGACTTTCCATGTCAGTAAATGCTTTTCCATAATCTTAAGCAAAGGATAGGACAGACATCATCACACACAACACTTCCTTTGTAATTTAACAAGATTCTTGGTTGCCACATTTTTCCCTCTACAGCTGAAAAATTAGTGCAGCCCAAAACTACAAGGAACAGTAACACCAAACACCACATAACATATGCTGATGTTTGGACAAAAAAATGCAACTATCTTAAGACATCATGTTTGCAATAATACATCACTTGAAGCTTGTCACACTGGCCAAGACAGAAAACGTGAATTCCTTAATGTTTCTGATACAGCTGCTACCTTTAAGTAGTCTGACTACTTAAGGATAAACACAGATCTACAAGATTACAGGAATGCCTGGCAGGAAGCTGGGCTTTAGTACAAAGAAGAGTATTACTGACAAAAACTGCCCTTAACCATTAAGGCAAAAGGTCAGCTTTACCTACTAAACTAAGGCAAACCCCTGCTTGTCAGTGAAGATAAGATGGCAGCTATGCCAAATTTCAAGGTTGGATCTGGTCATACAGTAGTAGACAGTACTAAAATAAATAAATATACCTGACTGCATTCACATGACTTGTGTTCAGGGGTGATCAGTTTTTTAGCATCTGCTCTCTCTCACTACAAACATGTTTTTGAAGAATCCAGATTCTGTAATCTTATAATACTTTATCAAAAGAAGTAGTAATAGGTGTCTGTAAACAAACTCATTGTATCTTGAGGTTCTACTCCCAGGTTCCGTCATTCTACCATGATGGAAGCATGACACCAATGTAACAGAAGGCATGAAACAGATGCCCACGTAAACTGCAGTAAAGACTCACACAGTCCTGAAACAAGCAAATGAAACTCTTCCATGAAACCAGTAGCCTTGAGAGTTAAGACAGTAAATCTTTGTGATGGCTGGAAAATGTAGCAGCTATAAAGGAGACTTTGAAAGTCACCCATAAATTACTTTTTGACATCTGAAGAATTCTGACAGTCACCTCCACAAAATGATGGTAAAATGCATTAATCTCTCGTGAAGCCTGGATAATTGCATTTTTTGTCAGGAACTCCACACGGTTGAAGAAATTCACTCCTCTTCCCAGAGACTTGCTGGCAAACTTCGAATGTATATTAGGTTTGCTGAGTGATGGTTTGGAAAGGATATGCAGAGGCAGCCTTTGCCATCACAGAGGATGTTTGTGAAAGCTGAGTATTTCCAGACACTTCAGTTTCCTGTTATTGCTACTCCTCCTGCTGTTTCTCCCAGCTAACAGCAATGACAGCAGCACATTAGAAGATGCACTATTAGGAAATGGGGGGGAAACACACCTGCAAATCGTTGCAAACACCATTAACTATCACATCAGTGTCCTGCCCGTATTTGCAATTTCAACTGAAAAACATGTAGCTCCCTAAACTGTACCATATTCTGCAACACCAGTACAGGACTAACACATCAGACCTGTTACAAGCTTCTTATTTTAACAACATTTTTGTACTTATAGCAGAAAAGATGAAAAAATTTTCACAGCACAAGAAGTATTTATTTACTAAAATACTGCTGCAATCATTCCCTCAAGTGTTTCCATCCAGACTTTCCAGATCAACCCACAGAAATATTATCAAAGTTTTCTACACATAGAAGAATTCTACCATCTAATTTCGTCTCTTCGGAGTTTTGCATTAGGAAGCTCACAGTGCTGAGTCCAAATGTTGCTATCTTTGATATCTATAACCGGATTTGCTCTTTATTTTCTAAAATAAATAATGTTCCCTATCACTACTTTAAATAAATATGATGACTATATGTTCAAGAACCTATAGACAAAAGGGGCCACCTTTCATTCTGTTCTGTTGTTTAGAATTAAGGAGTGCCAGAATGTACACAATTACCCTCACACCTATTTTTCCAGTAGAATATTTAGAGAGAGTAAGGAGCTCTTTCTCTTGTTGTTGTTAAGAAAACATTTGTGTCATGTGCTTGGACACACCTGAAGTACAGCAACACATTTTGCAGGGGTTCTACAGTAATGATAAACATGCCTAAGAGCTATTAAAGCTGTATTAAAATGTTTCATATTGTATTTGGAACTTACAAAGCAGCTGTTGAGCAATATTTTGTAGTTCTTATACATCAACTGTATTTTATTTAGATTTATATTCAATATTGGCACCCCAAACACTGTACAGTAGTTAGGACAAGTTATTGTAGAAATTGAGTAAAATATTTAAAAATTATTTTTTTTCTTACAATGTAACACTTTAATCTTTAAATCCACTGTTTCTCAATACTCTTCTATTAAATTATAGCCTCCTTCAAAGCAATCTGCTTTTTGATCAAAATACTATGAAAACATTTTTGTAACTTATGAAGTTTTGTTTCAATTTTTATATTCTCTTTGATTGTACAGAAATAACAGTAAAAACTGCCTCTCATTGTCTGTACAGAGAGCCATATGCCATACATATATACTTCAAAAAAAAAAAAACAACTGTCTTTTGTCCTAAGATTTGTCATGTTTTTAAGTATACAACACCAAATGGTATACAAGCTGCATGCAACCAAGCAGTACAATACAGCACAGAGTCAACAACCAAAATCATCTACCAGCTGTCCCCTGAAGTAAAATGCATTTCTGTGAGTGTAGCAGATATGACTTGCTGATGTCAGTCAGTCATTTACTGGGAACTTGTTTTTATTTTTAAGATGAAAACCAATACAATGTGTTTTTTCAAAGGAAGTATTTTTCCAGTAAGAAACTTTCTTTCTGAATTCCGCTCACTGCCTGTCAAAAGACATGGTCACACAAATAAAAACCTGACCATTGCATAGCAGATTAAGCACATAGAGATGAGATGTAAAATAAAATGAAATAAATAAATATATGTATTTTGGACCTACATCATAGGCCTCTGTCTTCCCCCTTGAAAAAGCATTCAGACCACTAACAATAGTCACACAGCTGCTGCAAAACTCCTTCCTGTCTGTCTATTGGGCTGTTTTCAGGCTAAAGCAGACAAATCTAGAGAAGAAATTTCCCAACACTGAAAAATCTCAGCTGTTAAGTGTAAAGAGACATGCAGAGGAGTGAAGGAGGAATGTCAAATGCAAGCATGGAATCCAAGCTCAGAACAATTCTCTATTTTGGTATTGGCACATGCATTCCTTCAATGCTTGATTTTAATTCCCAGTATTTTTTCCAGTCACAGCCAAGAAACAAGTCTCTGCTTGAGGACAGGGAATTGTAAGAAGGTAAGGAATGATTACTGTCCATTTCTGGAGCTAATCTTTCAGGTTTCCTTTAACTTGCCTCTCTGAAGAACAGAGTTACTCAGCAATAAAGAGATGGCATTTAACACAGTGCATTCAGGACTTCAGTTGATTACAAGTTACAGAAGGCAATAAAAATGATGAAAGGACAAACTAAAATGAAATTCAGCACCAGAAGGGATGTTAGAAAAAGTAAACAATGAAAAAGATAGGTTGCTTTAGTTCAACAATACTCCAGATAATTAAACCAAAGCAATAACTTGCCCTTCCAACAAAATTCCATCAAGGACAGAGTAGTGAGCTGCCAGGCTGTGCTAAGCAACAAAAGCACCACTCCATAGATTTTTGTAGTCATAGGAAAGCTACTCTGTCATAAACTAACTAGGCAAAAGAAAGGTTTTTCCTGCAACACATCCTTAGTTCTCCTAGCATTTTTCTCTCAATCAGCTTTAAAGCTATTTAAGTTGTCCAGCCTTCCTATTCTACAATGTTTCCAGTGATTTTATCCAGAGACAGTGGAATCAATAAAACAGGTTCAAGAAACCCTGTTTATGCTAGCTGCCCAACACATTCCCTTTGTCTGATGTGGGTTGGTTTACGCTTCATAGCACCCTTGGTTTGCTTTCTAGTTCTCCTCCTCTAGCAATATTAAAACCACTACTGCAGTCTTTTAAGTCAACTGATACCCAGGCATTAAAATAATATTTGGACAAACATTTGTCATTTTCTGTAAGATCATACTTTGGACATCTCTCCTATCTCATTCTCTAGAATAAGCACAGTATTTTCAAGACACTTTAAATTATTTCCTGTTTGTACAAGACTATTATATAAGAATTGAATTTATAGCTATGTACGCAACTCATCTATGGAAAAGCCAAAATTAAACATACTTTCTAAATCCATTAGAACTGAGGAACAAAACATTTCAAGCTCCTGTTTTACATTTATTAAGCTGTTATTCCAAATCACTGAAACTGCTGGGCTTCATAGCAATTCTAGAACATAGAAGACATCCGCAATGTAGGTATCAGCTATCAACGGTAGCCCAGCACTGTAAGAATGATTTGATCTTTTGGTTATTTCTATTCTTTTAAGCTTACATAATTTTCATTGTTTGAACCCTGTCCATCTTTTTTTGTTGCAGATAAAGTATACAACCTTTACTCTGCAGTTTTGTGTATGAGATTTGAATATATAAATTGCAAGATGCATTTCCATAAGAATTAAAATAATAGCACGAACTACAAAGCATACAGTTCTAACAACAGCTTTCAGATGAGATGTCACTCATGAATCCTGAGAAGTGGAGATGTATAAATGGATGGAGAGTGAACCTGTACCAACAACAACTAGAGGCATTACAAGCAATAAAGAATGAAGATTCAGTTCTGTTTGCAGAAGTGCTTGCTTCAGGTCTCATCATCACTGTCCACCAGTGTCCATCTTCCAGGATACAGATCCATACCAGAGCATAAGTTAGGCTGCCTTGTAACTTCCTGAACCCTAAAAGCCAAGGGCTTATAATGAATCAGATATACTCCACTGGTGCAAGCCTAATCTGACCTGATTAATAAACTGATACACTACCATTGTGCCTGTTGTGCTTCCCCCAATGAGAATGTATCATTGCCATAATCGGCCTTCCAGTGGGGGTTCAGTAATATTATACCTTAAAGACTGCTAACTACCCACTGCTACCAAAAGCATTCATTAGGTGAAAGTTTGACATGTCTTAAATTCTGCTGCTGAAGGCAGCACTCTCCCTTTCTTGTTATTAATAATAATGACTAGCAGGGATAATCTGAAAGATAAGCATCTTTACTGAGAGGTTTAACAAAATTTACTTTTAAGTCATAATCAGTGTTGTTAAAATTATTTTCTGGATAAAAACATTCATCGGCATGTAAATTAGGTTTTAAAAATATCACCTATGAGGGAACTGTTCATTACAAAGCTACCTAAAGGATTAAAATCTGCACAGTATCTGTAAGAACAAAAAAAGGAACAAAAAGAAAAGGTCAGAAGGTGTTGGACAAAAGCCCTCCTGAAACTTTCATCTTGTGAATAATCTGCAGGGGGAAGGCTGCATCTAATTATATTGCAAAATTTAAGCGCAAAAAATTCTTATTTTTAAAAAGCAGATAAACTTGAAAATAGGCTGAATAAAAAAAAGGACAATGGAATTTTCGGCTGCATCCCTTCGCTACTAAAATTCTTGCCTGACACTTGCTAACTCAGCAGCTACTTTTTAACGAAGCGCAGTCAAAGGCAACTCATGGAGTAGTTAGTAGAGAAAGACATCTCTGGTACCTGCTGCTTCTTTTGTGCTCCTTCTTACAATCAGATGAAAGTCAGGTGAAGAATCACACTATCACCTTCAACAGCTGTTTCTGTAGCAAAGTTCTCCATCACACCAGGAAGCTCTGCTCAGAAGCCCTGCAGGGTAATGGAGTTTGCACCAGAATTTCAGCCAGGAAAATACACTTCTCCATATTCTGATTACAGCAGTTCCCTGAAACAGCTGAGCAGGACCACAGCTGAAAGCAGTTGATATCCTTTCTCACTGGAATGTGACAGAAAAATATGCCATCTCAATACCAATGTCTCCCATATATTAACTTGACCTAGAACTAGGGCACTCTGGAAAGTGATTTCTAGTCAGCAAGAAACCCAAGCAAAGAATGCAGGTTAGCCAACAAAAAAAGGACATCGTTCCCTACCAAAGACATTAAGCATCAAGTAGCTTCTTGTGATGATACTTCCAACTACCTTCTAGGAAGCAAATTTAAAAAGACAGAAATATCACTTCAACATGTAATTCACTCTGGTAAAACCCAGATCTTAAAGCAGACACAAAAATCATCGAGTTAGATAGCTAAGTAGCAGCTGTGTATACAGGTCTCTGTATGGAGCAGGCTCTAGCTTCTCACTTACTCCTAATGGAAATTAAGAGTCAAGAGACCTTTTGATTTTCAAACATCTCTCTCTTACATTTGTTCTGCTATATCTGGGCTAAAACAAGGTAAACACTTTCTTAATTAAATATATTTCTTCAAAGGGTAAGTGACCCGTGATAGGGTCTCAAATAGCCTTGTAAGACTATAAGGTCTTTTCTCAAACTATAAGGTACACTTGAAACAGGAAGATTTGTAGATAAGCATAAAGCATGAATATCCCTTCCTTCTTATATCAAAGGCAGCCCTGACACACCATTTGCTTTTGCTATTTATGTACTACTTGCATGAACCATGGAGGAATAAATGAGATTACAACATTTGTTAATTCTGTTGACTCATCCAGAATGGGAAGGTTATTACATTAATTTGGATTTACATCTAATACCAGTTTACCCCTGCCCACTTGCATCAGTACACCATATGATAATGACTAGTTTTAAGCCATCAGGCATACAAATACACTCTATTTTCAGTTTAATTCTATTATACTGAAACTAATGGCAGTAGTAGATCTAAACCCACTCTTGTTTCAGGTTTTCTATAGTTTGTTAAACTGATTACATTTTGGCAAATGATAGAGCTACCTGGCATTCAGAATGGCAAAACATTACCGTCAACATCCTTCTCAGCACAATGTGTTTGTTCTTATCTGCCACCCTATTCCCATTATCATAAAACTAAAACATAATTGCTCTCAGAATTTCATGCACCAAGAAAAAGAAAAATCACTTTCTTGGCATCAGTTTTATTAGCTGTACTTGGTCAAACCGGACAAAGCAGCAATAAAGTCAGAGGGTTTTGTTATTAAAGGAAGACAGTATTCACAGAATGTATTCTCCATGGGCACAGCATTGTGCTATAGAAACTTGCCTACAGCTTAATACAGTGCCTGGCATGCTCAGCTTGCAAAGTCTGTCCAACAGGACTTTAAGATGGCAAGCTATTAAGTGCCACTTTTTAACTGCTCAAGCAGAAAAAACACCCTAAAACCTGGCAGCATATTTCAGCTAATTGCTTTAAAATGCTAAGCCTCTAGATTTAAGGAATCAGTGCAAGTCTAACAAAGAATTTATGTGCATCTACACACACATACACAAAGCCCACCAACACAAAATTAATATATATTCCTGGATAGGCATCCTCCTGGAAATGGCTTTGAGGCTATCATCTTCTTTATTGATCAGAACCTCTGACATAATCTGACATACAGCCAAAAAGCTCAAGCATTTTGCTGAAGAGGAGTTTGTGCAAGTAGATACATAAAATGCGTGTCATGGGCTTAGTGACTCTTCTGGACTGACTGATTTTTAAATTACTTTTCCCCGTTTTGCATATTAGCCTTCATTCCCAGACAGGTATGAATTAATGATCCTTCTAAAATAAGGCAATAGTTTAAAGAACTCTGTATATCACTCAGGTAATTTCTCTGGACATGCAACTGTGAGGTTCCATAATGACCATTTCTCAATACTTGTAGTTCCGCTTGTTGAGTCTACAGCAAGACTTTTTTTCCTTCAGCTGTTTTGAAAACTCCTGAAGCCAACCCACATTGCTCCCTTCTCATGCATGACCAAAAGTAACAAAGATTTACAGCTCACGTCTCAGCAGTCTATTACTGATGGCAAACTTGCACTGGTGTTACAGAGCTGGTGGAACAGAGTATCCCACTGATAAAGCCACAAGAAACTGCATTACACTCAGCTGTTCTGTTCAAACAAGGGTTCATCAGTGTTTGATCAAAACAAATTGGAAGATATAGCAGGAAAAAAAAAACAACAAACAAACAAAACAACAAAAACCAAAACTTTAAAGTCCACAGAAACAGTCCCTGCATTCTCAATGTGACAAAAAATGCATTACACAGAACTGGCTACAGAGGTAAGAAATGGACACAAATGAGTCAGTGGAGACAGTTCACGCTAAAGGCAGCATGGCAAGGACTCAGAACAGGAAAATGGGTTAAGCCACAACAGGAGACAGCTGCTACTTCTTCAAGGTGATGTATCACCATATCTTTTTCCAGCCCCCTCTCCATCCATAGCTGCCACTGAGACTTCAGTTGAGATGCAGATTTTATGACAGCTCCTTGCATGGCGTTCACTTACACCTTTGGATGCATTAGGAGGAGATATTAATAGTTGTCTTGATGTGTGATAGGTCTATCTTTAGATTTCCTAATATCTCCCCCTCCCAGGACCAGGAAGCATATCTTAATATGATTCTAAACCAACCTTATGAAGCTGATGACATTCAACCTTTACTATACTTGGAAATTGGTAGAGCTGACTTGAGAGATTTGAGGACCACTTGGAACAGTTACCTTAATTTAAAGGCTGTTCTCTCATTCTTAATTACCTTCTCTTTACACACCATTAAGCACACAGCATCTATGCTTGAAAACTGATTTTTATTTATAATAAAAAATTCTATAGATGTTTGGAACTGATTAAGATGCAAATGCTGAAGCCTACCTATTGATCCCAGCATTACACATAGAGGTATTTCACTGGTTCACTTTGCAGATGCTATTCAATCTGTTCAACTGCTTAGCAACATTAAACAGAAGCAATTGTGTGGGAAAGATTATTTACAAAGGCCCTAAGAGAGACAGGAAGGGTTTCTACATGTAGAAAACCTCCAATTTAAAAAATGGCTGAAAATAGCTCAGAGATACTATTTTGTTGACACCTAGTCAGAACATCTGTTCAATTCTGTTTATGTCACTGCACTTCTATTGTTTCTTCTATGTGTTTTTTTTTTCTTATTTAAGCCACAACATATGAAAAGCAAATCTATTGCATCACAAATGTATTATTACAGAAAACGTGTTCAAAGCACTGCTTGGGGAAAATAATGTAAAAATAATTATTCCTATATAATTGATGCAAATTAAGTAGAAAGGTTATTACCTAAGAAAATATCAATTTTCATGAAGGAAATGCAACAGCACCACATTTCATCAAATTTCAGACAATAAAAGGCTTAATGCTTGATTTTACTGCTTCCCTTGGGATAAACTGATTTTGCAATGTACATACATCCCTAAAATTCAAATGATGGCACTGTAAAAATACTATACATCCCTTTTACAAAATTCAATTTGTCAACTGCAAATCTGTGATATACTATATACTAAATAAATGCAAACAATCTTTAGCTATTCATCCAAGGCAGAATAAAGGTGCAAAGTCACATGCGGCTGACTGATCATTATGGCCTCTTTCTCAGTAAGGCATGAATTGCATATTTACAGCAAGAACCCCAAAGCCTCATAAACGTACAGTTCACTCCTTTCATAGTGTTAAAGGGATCTGAGGACCCATGACTTTGCATAAAATTTTCTATGCTTAATTTTCTCATTAAAATCAACACAGTTTACAGTAACTTTGTTGTGCGCCTCATGCACCATCTGAGCAAAATAAAAATGATCTGGAAAATGCATTGCTAGCAAACTAGGATCTGAGTACTAGCACCATCTAGGGGCACCAGTTTCTGAAGTGACATTTGACCATAACTCCTTGGTTATTTTTGAAAGCTTTATCTTTATTACATTATCATTAAGCAGTCTGAGGAACTTTGATTTCTTTCTCAAAGCTTGTCTTGCTATCCTGTTCAGAGTATTGAAGGGTTGGGAGTTGGTTTGTTTGCCTAAGTTTTCATTTCTTGGCTGCAGTATAAACCCCACAAGCTAATCAATCAACAAATCAAACTGACAGAAAGTCAGAACCACAACTGAACAATCATAACCATACTTGACACTTGTTATTGCAGTAATACATAAGCATGCTAATAGTTTTAAAGTTATTTCTGACATCTAAATTATGCAATAAAGAGAACCAGACTGTGCGCTTGAGGGGTTTCTAATGAAATTACTGTACCTTTTCCCTTCACTTATGGTAACATAGTATTCTCTAGCAAACACACTGTTTCACTGCAGAGAACTAACTTAATCTGCTGCTTAAAATTTTCAATCTTAGAAATACCAAGCAAAGTACACACTCACAATAAGAAGGTAAGCAAGACAACTTGCACAGGGGAATGAAAAAACGGGTGCAGAGCAAGAAAAATCAAACCCCATTTCCTCCCATGGAATGACAAGGCATCTAGAAAAACAGTTTGGGGAAATAAAACCTTGACAGTTATCACACAATCTGCAGTGAATTTCCCCACAGGTCTCATTAAATTTGAGCACTGATGTACACTAAGCCCAAGGTAGGGTTGTCAACCTCAATTTAACAACCTTTAATTGAATTTGTCTAAAATTTTAATTGTCTAATTCAATTCAATAATTTCTTATTGATTTTAATATACATGCAAGCCTGTTACATTTTGAAACAGCATTCCAGAGCTGTGCAACTCCAGAAAAAGAAAGTGTATCAGTGACAAGTACAGGAATTACCAGAAAATATTGTCTACTACTATTATCACATGTCAGAATCCCCACGCTATGAATCATGACTAAGTTGAACAGGCTGTTAAACCTACTCTGTATGAGCAGGAAATATGGATAGCCAAGGTTGCTCCAAGTTACAGGTGTATTAAGCATTTTTAAATTACTCAGTTCCCCAGGAGCACTCCCTTTTACTGAGGGAGGAAATGTGTTATTACTGTAGTGACTAGTCTTAGGTGTGCTCGTTTAGAACACTTCTAACAGCTGTTTGTCATTTCAAAATAAATCAACCTGCTCATTTCTATTTTTAGAAAATGAGACAACTGTTTTATTCCCAAGGACTTTTCTTGCTTTACACATCTACAATCTTCATCTATTTTACACTTTTCCTTGGACCTACTCTCCTATTCTGGAAACCGAATCATTTCCTGTGTAACTTGAAGACAAAACTTGCATGTATCTTTCAGAGTATAACATCAACCTTCTCTCTCCATTTTCCGCTTCTAACAATGTTATCACTCACCACACCGACTAGAATCCAAGTCATCTTCTACCCTCTAGAGGGTATATAAGTACTACTGGTCCCCAGTTTCTTTAAACATAACAAATATGGATCTATATCCAATGGCTGTTACCATACCCCTAATCATTTTACATGCATTATACAGGTACTTAAACACATACACACATATGGAAAAAAAGAGGTAACACTTGTAAATGTAGTATCATATAAAATTAATTCTATACCACTAAAGATCTTTTATATCCAAAGCTACAGCACTTTACAGGCAGATTTTTACTGGATATTAAATGGATTTCTTCTCTTTGTTTACATTATAATATTGCCTAGTTTTGGCTGATCAATAGTACAGTCTCTCCTAATCCCTCCTTTTGTTATTAACAATTCACAATAACTTTCAAACTTTACCTCTGCCATAAGTATCCTGTTGTATATTGAAATAGTGTGAGACAAGCTGTTGAATAAGCATATGTAGCTAATGAACCTGAGAACAAGAAAACTTCTTGTATGGCACCAAAATATCAGCTACTGTATTTTACTATGAATATCTCAAATGTTCAGCATTGATGATACCAGATAATTGAACAGCCCTGAAAATGATAGAACATTCTAAAGATAACACTGTAAACACCCTTAGACCTTCAGAATATTACTTGTTTTCTTGAAAGAGGACCACAGAAGTTACACCTGCAGCACTCCCTGCTACCAAACCCTTGCGCCAATATAACAACCTTTGGCCTCCAAAACATCACAGATTTCCTTGGACTATTTTCCCCTTGTATTTTTGCCTGTCACATATTGATTGCCAAGTAAAGAAATTGCTGAAGGAATGCCCCTCCCAACAACTCTCTAGGCTGCAGCCTGCTAAGTACCAGCATACCTGTCAAAGCAATGCGAGCCTGGTAATGAATCTGCCATAGAAATATTGAGAATAGTAAATAATCTCAAAAGCATTTCATTCTTCTACAGAAAGGTTCAATTGTAACTGGTATTTGCAATTCAAACCTACCTTGTTTTGCTCCAGGTGTTTAAAGACTGCCTTATCAAGACCTCTCAAACACAGTAATGCTGCCCTTTCCCCCATTCTCAGATCACCCAGAAAACCCTAAAAAAACTCTTTCAGACTTGCCACAAAGGCCCTATGAAAGAGACATACCAGTAGAATTTGCTGTATAACTGCAAAATTCTGCCATCATCTTTTCATATTATTTTATTAAACCACTCTGCGGAACTAATTAATTGCAACATACCTTAAGCAGGCAAAGGGAACAGCATACGCAAATTAATGTCATAACCACTCTTTATTGAGAAGAAAAGCATATTTTGCGAAGTCCACTTGTATTGACAGACATGATCCAGTCAAATATCACTGAAAATGGTTAAGAGAAAGAGAATAGCAATGGATTTGCCATTGGAAAACATGCAATTTGCACCAGAAATTCACAGTTTTCATGCAGTGTTGGTTTGTGCATTTTAATCACCTTAGTTTTCATTGGAAAAGTCAGATGAATCAATCTTTAAAATATCAATAATTTATTCCAAACTAGAAACAATTCTAAGGGTTCAGGAGAAAATGAGCCTATCTTGTTTCAGTAAATGGTCTGGACCTAATATTGACACAGGCTTTGTTGGGCAACTTTCAATCAGGAAAAGAGAATGCCTAGTATACTTTTCCCTACTCTGTTATCTCAGCATTGAAACCTTCATATAGCTCTGTATAGTATGCTACTCCTCCCCACCACGTTTTGGTTGGGACTTGTGTAAACCTCAATCCTAATAAGAGGAAAATAAATAAGAAACAACAACAAAACAATAACAATTCCACCACAAAGAGAGGCAAACACAATATTCAAGTTCTTTTAGTTATGTTTCCTCTGTTCTGCCAAAATCATAAAAACATAGAAGTGAATGGAGCACAAATAGTTCACTGCAGCATTATCATTACCACAGTGAGTGAACAGAAGATTGGGCTAAACAATCTTCTCCTGAAGGTTTAATCTCTGGTCTTGTTCAGAGCTCTCAAGTACTTAGGAACTTGGCTATCAGCCTGTTTCCTCAGTCCTGGGAAGTCTGTAGCTGCATGATTGCTTGCATTAATGTTCAATGAATAAGTTCTAATTTTCTTACATTCTAAGTAGTCAGCTGCTTGGTAGCTAATTACTCATTTCTTTCCTTTAAAGGACACTTCCTCTGACATCCTTTAAAACAGCCACCATAAGAGCAAAGTTCTGCAGCATCCCTTTATGCTAGTTTTTATGAGAATTTCCTGAACATGAGGATGAAGGCAACTGGCAACAGAACATCAAAGGCTGATTTGTATGTAACTCTTTTTCTTCAGCGGTGGTCTATTACAAATGCCCCATTTGCTCTTCCCTGGCACACAGTATTATCAATTACCTGTGGAGACAACTTTCGCTGTAATCACTACGATATCAAACAAGTTCAGAGCACACAGTAATAATTCTGCTCTTCTCCCATTTCAGAAATAAGCCCTTACAAGGCCTTAGTAGTCAGTCACCTGTTGTATGAAATCCTATTCACATTAATACTGAACTTATCAGGTATTTTTGATAAACCCTTTACTACCAGTAATAGAAGATCCATTAGGAAAAGAAGCAGGCACTGCAGCTAGAACGCTTTTTCCACTTCATGATGAAACAAGAACCTTTCATTTTTACACTAATTATATTTGTGGCCAACAGTCAGGGGACAAGAAAAATCTTCTCCAACAGCTTGTTACCTACAGAGGCTTTCCAGTTTTGTTTTGGGAAACTTTACTGGTCACCATTGCCACAGTAAAAGACTGCTGCTATCTAGTATATTCCTGCTCTGCAGCCACTGCTGCTGTTTACCTTTCTAGCTTCACCTTGGACCTGCCTCGTCACTACAAACTTCCTTGGTGATCTGAACTCTTGGTTGATCATAGCCACTCTCCCCAGCCCTGTCCCACCTGCCTTGGCTGGCAAAGCCCTCATACCCCCCATTTTTTAGCGAGCAGTGGACAATTTTTTGCTACAACCTGACAATGACAAGACCATAATTCATTTATATTTCTTCCTTTTAAAATAAGACTTCAAATGTTACCAAAGTGTCTTTCAAAACCTTGTGAGAAAACCTCATTTCTCTTTTATGTTATAAAGGAAATAAAATGGAGTCAGGTTAAGCTACTTCTCCAAGGCTGTATGTCTGCCACCACAGAAACTGACTTGCAGTGCTGCATTCCTCCTGATCCTAGGACTACCAAAATGGATTGCAAGAAACAACTTAAGCAAAGGCACAGGCTTTGGTAGCATCAAAAAAATCCAAAACCCTACAGCACTGTGTAAAATTAGGAAAGTCACAGATAAAATACTTCTGAGGTCTAGATATGAAAAATGAGAACCACATTCTTGGTAATATTTGTAAATGCTTTGATCAAAGTCAAAATTATCTAATTAATCACTGTTCTAAAGAACTGTGAAGAGCACAATTTGACTTTGCAGTAATAACATGAAGTCATTATTACATAATTTCATTGATCATCTGATTTTCTGTTTCATTGGATCATGTTCCCCAAGTATTTACAATGATAGTAAGAATTAATAAGTGCCTTCAACATGAACTAATTAATTTCAGTTTCAAGTCATCTCGCTGCTACTCAGGTTCTTAATGAGAAAAATAATCCTACACTGCAGCCAATACAGAATATTTTCCTTTTTCTGTTCCTGGCTGATGCATCACGGGGAAAGCACTGGTGCTGAGGCTGGGTTTGGGGGGGGTTGTTCTGGGGTTGGCTTTTTTTTTTTTTTTTTGAAGTTTCCAATATTTCTAGATAAATATTC
>NDXB01018869.1:196281-210604 GCA_002631895.1 Agapornis roseicollis
TTTTTTTTTTTTTTTGAAGTTTCCAATATATCTAGATAAATACTCAAATAGGAAACAGAGCCAATGGAGAGCTGATGATTCACCCCCATACTGAGTCAATACACTCTGACACTGAGTATCTGCCTTCAGAATAAAAAAAGACTTCTTTCCTACATGGCACTGAAGATGCTGAATAAGGTACAAACCAGTTTGAAAAGAGCATCATAGAAAATCATGCTCACTGAAGGAAGCTCATCCTGAAAACAAGGCATACATATTTTTCCATTGCAATTTATACATGCTGGTGAGAATGGCATATATTATTTCTGAGACACATGAAATATCATCTCGCATAATTTCTACTTTCTGTATGTGAAAGATCTATTTTAGTCACATTCTGCAGAGCCATTAAGTGGCATCTATCATTACTTGCTCACTGAAGCATTACACACAGGAGAGAGAAGCATCTAAAATTATTTAAACCAAACTTAAACTCTGATGGCTTTTGAGACTTAACACCTAACAGACCTTCTGCCTGTAAAAAGACCAATACAATAAAGGAAGCCACACTGGCTAAAGCAATCTGGTACATTACTGACAACAAGGACATTGCAGTGAAGAAGTTTTCACAAAGCAGCATTGTCTGTTGATGACAGTAACACTCAGAATTCAAAAAGAACAATGAAATCTAAGGCTTAATGAATAAAGCAAGAGGATGGTTTATACACCTACTGTAATATAGTGGTGCAGATGAGAGTCGCTTTAAGCTATTTTTTACACAACACTGGGAAGTAATACTATACATTGTAACTGCTACTCCAAAACTTCTTCAGTTTCTTAAAACTTAGCTTCCAGGGAATATTTTTTATGGAACACAGATACTCAAATGAAATAAAGCAAGATTGTTGCTTAGGACATTTTTGAGATGCATGAGATTTACTCCTGGTATTTTCCATGTATAGTGGAAATATATACTAGCAAAACCATCTGCAGAATAGTTAATGACATCAAATTTTATTTACCAAGGAGGATGTTACCAGAACTAAATAGCAGGCATCTTGGCACAAGAAATCTAATTGAATTTCAGGCTGCTTTAAAACTTACCTCCTCACCACTAGTTTAATTTAAATGGTTTGCAAACAAACTGGAACTTCAAATCAAGGCTGCAAGCAAAAAGATGAACCCACATATTCCTTATGAAAAGAACTTAAAATAGAATACTGCAATGTTAGACTTCTGATTCATTGCTATGAAAGGGTGAAATACAGCTCTCAGTGAGCATATCTAATTAGCTGTTTAGACAGGGTTCTTTTTGCTTAGGTTTTTATTTCATGTTTTCTTTTCTTCTCCTTCTGGAAGATTGTCTCAAATCTTTACTGAATCCCAGTTAGTTCACTGACACCCTTCAAGTGGGTTTAGTTATAACTGTTTCATCAACTGTAAATCATCACAGATTTCAAAGTATCTTCGACAAAACTGTCTTTTATCATATTCAGATGTCTTACATGTGACTCCCAAATAATTCTTATTTTTAGCATGAATTGAACCTTTTCTGCTTTAGGAAATGTGAAAATCTCCCATTGCTATCCTCTACATATTCATCTTTCTTCATTTGAAAATTCTAAAAAGAAATTGAAGTCTCTCACGCTTGCCATTCAACAAAATGAATGGAGTAAGGACGAGTAGGAAGGTTCAGTGCTTGTTATAGTACTAACTCAGTCAGTAAAAAACTCTGTAAGCAGGTCAGGAACTGTGGATGTAAGAGAACAGTGTCCCACTATTACATTCTCCCATACCATCCTGCTCTTAACTAACACTGCATCACTTTAAAGAATAACTAAAACTTAATTTTTAATTCTGAAAGCATCCTTTTAATTGACGGCCTAGAAGGTTGATCACCTTCAGCTACCTTAAATGCCAGTTTTTAAAACAGTCACTGCTCACCCAGTGTTTCACAGTGGTGCCATTTCCGGCACAAACTGTTCCATTTCAAAAAACTCCTAGCACATTTTGGGACCCCAGCTACACTTAAGAAAGGCACTCTGTGAGTAGCAAGTCAGACTCTGCCATTTGACAGTTAAAGGCTAGGAAAAGGAGTGGGAAGATGTGGCATTTTTCCTACCCAACCTCCACCACTTTAACCTCTACAGTAAGAATAGAAATAGTACAAAGAAATTAAGTAATGAAAGAGTGAACAAGTTTAACTGTAGTACCTCTTTCAGAAGAAGTACTTTCAACATCTTGTCCATATAGACAAACTGCCCCACACAGGTCCTAAGCCACTGCCTTCTGGAGGCCTGAAGGCTATATTAGAAAAAGGACTGGTCATTTTTTTGTTCTTCTGTTTTAAGAGCTCATTACTCAAGAAAGGTGCATTTGACTCTACACGGCATGATGCCTGTATTAAACAAATCAGTTTAAAACACCTGCTTTCATTAGAACTGGATTGACTTATTCTAGTTAAGAATTCTGGGCTACTGCTCTTATTGACAAAATTCAGATGTTACTTTCTGTTCAAGAGTTAAGCTTTGAAGGCAATCATCTGTATAGGCCTGCTCACAAATTTGGAGAGAATTAAAAGAAATGTATTTTTCTTTTGGACTAATATAAACAACTTATCTTAATTTGCACCATTAACCTCTAACACTAGGATTTTTCAGCCACTGGGGCAGATGCCTGCCAAATCACCTACCGAACCTCCAGAACTGCTCTCATCAGGAGCTTTCTGAAGCTTTGCTGCACACACATGGCTTAAAGGCAACATGTAATCTAAGATTTATGTAAATGCTCATTTAATTTAGGATAGAATATTCAATATAATGTTTTCCAATCACCACCTACTTCAGAAGATGCTACAGTTACCTAATTCACTCTTTCAACCCTGGAGACTCAGTGCTTAGTATTCTAGTCTTACACTTCCCAAATGCAAGACTGCTGTTCACTTTGGTATGCAAATCATTGGAGTCAGGAGACAAAAATATCCAAATTAAGGAAAATGAGGTGGCTAATTATGTTTCCTATTTACATATCAGACCAAAAAAAAAAAAAAAAGATGCTGTTTTCAACTGTGTGTTTCTGCAATTGCCAGAGCAGAAAAATATAGGTTTTTTCATAGATAAAATCCTGTTTATTCCAACTTCTATTTTTCTGATTGCAAAGCTGACCTCCATATATGCCTTCAGAGATGCCATTTTGAACTCTGAGCCCTGTTTTTCTCATTTAAAAGGAAAACATGTCATGTTAAGTAGCTCTCAGATCAATTCCTTTCAGGTAAGTTAAGCCCCTGTAGCACGTAGATTAACACATTATTGCTCTTTGAATACTCAGTCATACTGGTGTGATGGAAAAAAATAGGTCATTCTTTCACACTCTTAGGACTCAGTTTTCATTGTTTATTCATCTGAGTCACTAGGCTTGAACTGCTAGGATTCATGCAATAGACTTCTAGGCATACAGAGCAAAAAAATCCCAATAATTTCGCCAAAAAAATCTAATTGATGCCCCAAAAGATTAATTTGTAACAGACATGAAACAACATGCTTAGATTCAGCCAAACTATGTATCATGCAGGCTGCAGATAGAGATGTGTAACTAATACTAGCATAAAAGCCATGCTGTAACAGTTTTATGGAACAAGGTAAAGAATTCTTGCAAGCCACACTGGAAAAACAACCCACTTTGGCTTGCTGGGTCATCCTCCAAAGATGCATAATGGCTTATCACTAAGAACCTGCAGAGAATGCATACCTACACTCCTTTGCACACACTATGAAAGTTTGGGTCAGGTTTCTTGAAATTTGTGAATTTTAGGCCGTGTAGTATTATATGAACTTCAATGACTAACTGCATATACATTAAATATGCACTTAAAAGCTTACACCGCTTTTAACATTTCAATTACATTTCTCCCTTCACAATAGCCATTCTTGGAAATTTTACTTTCACATAGGCTATTTGCTGGTTTCCTAGGATTTCTGACAAAGCAACTGTAACAACATTTATTTTGATGCCATTTGGTTTGCATGTCACCAGGACTTTTAGATAAATAACTTTGTCACTGTAAATGCATATCTCAACCTCTCAAGCTTTTGTTTATTTTCTTAAATCATAACAGATTTTCTTCAAACAGGATTTGATGGCAGAATATGGGGAAATCAAGTATAGCAAATAAGCTAGAACTGTACAAACACAGTTCCTGTCATCTATCATGCATTAAAAATGCAACTACATACCAAGAAAAATGTATTTGATCTTTGCACACTGCAGACAACCTGACTGAACAGAAAAAAGGGAAAATTATCCATGGGAACATAGAGAATCCCAGCTTCTTTAGGTCTTAAAAATACAGCCTAATACCTTCTCTAAGACCTATGTGGCATCTAACATTTTATTTTACTCACAGAAACTCAGATTATTGTATGAAGGCATGTCATCCGCCAGAGAAATTAAACCCAACTGAAACATATGGCAGAACTAGGTGGCACACTGTACTGTTAGCCAACTATGCCTCCTTCACATCTTAAAAATGTGATTTAGTATTATCATTGGCACACCATTTTTTTGTGAATCCCTGCCTTTCCTCTCCCCTGCCACACATAACTTACAGCCACAAAGCGGTTTCAAAAATGGTCTGTGCTCAATAGATCTAACACAGAAACATGTTCTGCATCTCCTATTACATTCTTATATGCCTGAATATGAGCACAGAAGCTCTCATCAACTTTTGATGGTTTCCTTCAACATCTAAGTCTAAATGTTTTCCAGTTGTGAAATCTCCCTAGCAGCATTTGCAATTACAAATCCAATGTAAAATTCCTCAAGTCAGGCCAGAAGAATACCCACTCTTTTAAGCCAAAAGTCACAACAGACTTTCAAATCTTGTCCAAGTGTAGAAGAATAAACAAGTCATATTTAAAATTACTAACTTCTGTTACAACATATTCACCCTAATGATAAAATAGAGTACAACATAATGCATGTGATAAGAGAATTCTTTCTCAGAGAGTTTTGTTTACCCTAGAAATGTTATAATCTGGTCCCTTCGACAGATATAAAGACATGATGCTGTTCCTTCAGTAACGAGAGTAACACTGTAATCATACTGATAAAACTGACAGTAATCACAATACAGTTACATCAAAAAAATGTGACACTTCAGGTTTTAAAACTTTAAGAATTCCATAATGTCCAAACACATTTCTGTTTTCCCACAAGAGCTGAGAAAAGTTAAGTTCCAAAACATAAAGCTGAAAAAGTATTAAACTTGAGTTAGCATCATATGTCTAAACTGGGATTATGACAGTTAAAGAAAAGGAACCAACAATTGTCTTCACTCAAGCTATTATATGCCTGCCAAAATCAACTGTTGCTACACTGGCACAAGAGGCAAATAAAAGCTCAGAACTTAATTGTAAGATCTGATATATAAGATCTTAGTTATCTTAGTTACACCTGTCTTCCACTGCTCAGGACTAGACACCCTGGTATATTCAGTTCAGATAATCAGTTCCAGGGAAACATTCCTCAAGTTCATAAATTACTTATCTAGGCATTATCATGCTACTTAAAATAATGAAATCCTTTTTCTCCTTCCAAATTTGCCAGAGGCAAAGATGCAAGTCAATCTTCATCTCAATTATCCATCTGCACTAACTTTTGCTACGACTTCATTCTTCTCTCAGTTTTAACTTTTAGAACAGCCATTTGAAAGAAGTTTCCATTATCTACTCAAACATCCAATCCTCTGAAAATGGCATTCTGACTTCCTGTTTTTAGTCTTTAGTAGGGATTACTTCATGCTTTATTCTCAGAAAGCATGCACTTGCTCAGCAAATTTCACTATTTCACTATTTTTACTAGTCTATCTCACTACATATTGACATAACCTCAGATTTAAGGACTGTAATAATATTAAAGAAAATACTGAATATTAAATATTAACATTATTTATTTAAAACTATTATATTACTTTAATATTATACTTCATGTTAAAATATTAAATATTATACTTATAAAAACCTGAATAGTTAAAAGTTACCCCTAACAAAAGGGAGAGATTTCTTTTACCAGGCTGTTTAGCTAGTTGCAATTGGTGTCTGCTACTCAGGGCATCTTCTGTCATCATCATCTGTTCCAAATTGCTGAGGAATTGCAGGGCAACAGGGCTTTAGAATGCTAAAGCCTGTCACTGGGATTACTACTACACTGCTGTTTTGAACGAATAGCTCTAAGAAAGCTAGTTAGAACTTCTACTTTAAAGCAATATGCTTATTAGCATAATCGGTAAGTCTGTCATTAGAAAAGAGGAGATAAAGACTCTGTTCTATTATTCATATTACAACCCTGTTCGTTTGTTTTTTTAATTCTTTTAGAAGACAAGACCACAATTACTTCATGAATTTAAAAAATATACAAAAATGTGGTGGTTTTGCCCCAGCTAGCAGCCAAACTCCCACACAGGCACTTGCTCACACTGTTCTGCTAAAAGAAAAGGACAGAAAACAGGAAGAACAAATGGGAGAGAAATCAAGAGTCAAAACAATGACAGATAAAATCACTCACCAACTACTACTGCAAACAAAACAGACTTAACTTGGGAATTTAATAGCGTTTGTTAACATTTTAATTACTGATTCAGGTATTCAGAAACAAAGATGACAAACAATTAAAGACCCCAGACATATCATAACTCCGCAGGTTGCATTCAGTCCCTTCAGGGGCAGTACCTGCCCTGGTGTGGGTGATCCATGTATGATAGTCCCTTCAAGGACATATCAACTCCACAACACAACTCCTCCTACTATTCCAGCCTTACTGTTCCTCTTTCTGGGCACTGTCTAACTAGCTTCACTGATGGGCTCATACATGTTCTTCAGTGGGTATATTGTGAAACCAACAACAGCCAGCACAGGCAGCCCCTGGCCTCTTTTCATGGAGGCCACCTCTTCAGATCCCTCCCCTCCCCACCACTAAAACCTTCCAATTTATGCCCAATAAAACATAAACTATTGAGATTTTTTTTAAAAAAGAAAAAAAGTATGATTATTGGCTGGAATCTTGGAAGATGAACTTGTGTTCAGAGCCAGCCCCATCTACTCTCTTGGCTCTCCCTGCCTATATCCAGGCATTCTTCAAGGATACATGTCGTGTTCTCTGACTTGATTCCAGCCCATTTGCCCTGCCAAGGACAACAATGCCTAAAATCCTACTGAGAAAAGAATGCAACATGCCTTTTTATACAAGAATCCTCCACTCCTTAATTCCAAATTCTAATTTCAAACAGCTCTTAATCATTTACCAATTTTCTGTTACAGGAATGTACCACATAAACACAAAAATCTTCCTTTTGTAGTAAGTTCCTGGATTCACTAATCAGTTATTATTCACATTTTACACTGACTCACTCTTCCCCACCATTTTGGAGCCACATCACCAGCAGCCTACAAGGGAAAAGAGCCTTTTCAATTGCTATGTAATGAAGGTTAAAAGGATTCTTGTTGTTAGTGCTTTGAGTGCTAAAGAAAAACACTACAACCCACAGCTCTTTCCCCAGCATATGCACCCCACCAGGCTTTATACCAAGAAAACATCCTATAAACCCTCACAAACTGATGCTTATTTCCTGGCCCACTCACACTCTGCAAGTCACCTCTACTCACCCCACACACAACAACGTAACTGGCAAAATTACATCATTCCTCATTAGTATCCTGTGGATATAAAAGAGGCAATTCCTTTATGCAGTGGTTTGGATTTTATGTGCACTGCACCACTGCTTCTGCCTAGATGACCACAGAACATACTTCTATATGCATGTGAAATGAATTAGTATTATACTAATCCACAATGGCACACTGCGAGTAAAGAAAGCAGAACAAAAGACGGCATATATAGTAAAGTTGACAATAGTCAGCTTGAACATAACACTTTCATGTTTCCTTTCCAGAGAGCTGTTATAGTCAAGTCAAAGCTTACTAATCACACAGCCATCCTATGACTTGCTGCCCTGCTTTGCAGAGCTCCATCAATAATCAGATAATTACATTTCTTAACATACACATTATGAAGCTGACTGATGCTTTTCGCTAACTCCTCTCCATCAATTGCCCTTGCATTATCGGTAAGTCTGAGCAAATTCTGGTCACAGATAAGCAACTGCATTACAGATCCTTGCAAAGATAACAGCTGTTGAAGGTTCTTTTTCCAAACTAAAACATATCTACAGTCCTTTATAATTTTTACAAACTTGCTTCATTTCTGTTCCCTGCCTCAACCCCCTTGATCTCCCATAATAAAAGAAGATGCTGAAGGCAAAATAGAATGAGAAACCATGGAGAGAGAAGACTGGAGAACAGGCAGCTTAGGAAATACTTTTTAACAGTCTTTCAGTACCTAGATGGGGTCTAGAAGGAATCCATAGATGAACTTTTGACAAGAGGATGTAGTGACAGGACAAGAGAGAATGGCTTCAATCTGACAGACTGAAGGTTTAGATTAGACATTAGGAAGAAATTCTTTACTATCAGGGTGGTGAGGCACTGGAACCGGTTTCCCCGATAAGTTGGGGATGCCCCATCCTCAGCAGCGTTCAAGGCCAGGTTGGACAGGGCTTGGAGCAACCTGGTCTAGTGGGAGGTGTTCCTGCCTGAGCTTACACATCACTGAAAAAGTACCTTCTTCTGTTTGAGTTTACCACCTTCATTGTATGCTTTATCTGTTATAAAAAAGTAACTATGATACCCTCTCCCCAGCACTTTACAGACCTTCATCAATATCTCATCTTGGTCATCTGTTTTTTAGCATTTTCAGTCTAGCACAACTATCATGTTGTTCTCCATTACTTTCCCCCAAATCCAGACACTCACACTGCGTCTTACTAGGCCATGATGTTTCCATGGAACTAGTGTTACTCCTGAGGAGTTAATGGTCAGCTCATGGCTCATTGCTTCATATACAGCATTAGGATTTCCTCATCCATGTGGATCATTAACAATTCAATGTAGCTCAACAAGCTCATACCTTGGCATGCAGTTTTCGGAACTCTTCAGCCTTTACTATCTTAAATTATTTAGTATAATCAGTACTTCTGAAGTACTTTCACTCCTTTCCTCAGCTTTTTTCACAGATACTATATACCCAAACTATAGCCTTCAAGTCCCTCCTTATGAGCCTGTCTATACTCACAGAACTATTCAGTCACAAGGGTTTGTGTGAGCTCAATGTTGTAGCTCATTCAAGAATTAAATAAACTCACTAAAGACAAAATAAAGCAATTACGAATGAGATATGTGGGTTCAACTCCTGTAAACCCCATAGAAATCAAGAACACTGCTGGATACAAAGTCACATCTGGCACAGCATGCCAGGATCAGTTTTCACACAAATTAACCTGACATATTAAAAAAAAATTATATTGGAGACTAAAAAATACTCAAGTATGAATGAGATAAAGCAGTCCAGCATTTCTGTCATGAGCCATAATAAATTTTTGCACAGGAATACTATTAAAACAGGACTTCTTGTAAGATCAGTTCAACTATAATCAGTTCTAGCATCTAAGAGACACAGCTGCTGATGACAAACTCAAGTTAGATCAGCTACCACACTGAATTGGTCAACTTAGGCAATTTACATGCCAGAACAAGAAAACCAACAGAACTAGATTCACATCTTTAATAAACATAAATCTGAAGCAAAGCAGAGGAAAGCAGAAAAGCCCCTGGCAGCTCTCTTGTAACACTTTCAGTCAGAATCACAGTTAGCTAACCACAGAAACTGCATCATTAGAAGTATTTTAAATTGGCCTATGAAAATAACTACAAAAATATAATGACTTTGCAGCTATTATAGCAGAGTTCTTTGTGCATAATGCAATGTTACAGCAAGTCCTTACCTTTAAAAAGGTCTCAAAAGAATCCACAGTACAGATCCAAAAATTAATTTGTCATCAGAAATGCCATGTTACAAATGACAAATTGCACTGGGCAATTCTTTCAGATCTTGCAAGAGGCACAAGTGGTTTGGACTACAGTCTAACTGTACTACTGACAAAAAAGAAATAAAGGCAGAAAGGAAACTCCCTGCCCATTGATAGTGGAGTTTCATAAGATGGCCAGCAGCAAACCCTGATGGCATGTGGATTTATCTTGAGTTTTGACACATCACTCAGTACTATTACAGAGTTCATCCCTAGTTCTAGCTACCACAACTGAAAGCCACAATATGTGAAAACATGGTTTCATTACACCATGCATATCTTCTAATGAACAGCCTTCAAACCATACATGAAGAAGGATGTTAACACTCAATATAATGGATAGTGTAAGTAAATAGTATACCATGACTAGTTCAGACACCCACTCAAGAATGAAAACTACCACTGATAAAATGCAGTAACAATTGTGATATGAGACTCCTAAAAGCTTGTCAACTTGCCAGAGATACACCTATTCTGCACCATCAGCTTTATGAAAGCAATCTCAAATGGATACCCTGTAAAGTGACTAGGTTGAAACACCTTGAAAAGTATATGAAATATGTTAAATCAGCAATCCCAAATTTGTGGGCAGTTTAATCTATCAAAACTTTAATTTTAGGAGAGTCATTAACAGCAAAATGACTCTGCAATTGTTTCTGTGCAACTCTGAGTTCATCAACTTTCATTAACCTTTAGCCATTTCAAGCATAAAGCATGCAGCAAATGTCTGCTTTGTTCAGATCAAATTTAAGGTTAACATATATTTAGATAGTTTTATGTCCTAGTTCTACCCAGTTAAACTCCAATAGAATGGTTATGCCTAAGCAGCTGTAGATAGATGCAAGAAAAAATTCAGTAAAATGATCTACAGTCAATCCTTCAGGAGAAATAGACTACCAATTTCAACTGGATTCAATTGGTTTACACTGCAAAGGAACCAAACCCTGAATCCTACCCAGCAGCTAGCATTAGATGCTTAGTTAATCAAGCTTAACTGCAACTATATATCTGTTGCTTGACTTCATTTATCATTAATTTCTGCTTTCCATGGCACATAAGGAATAAAAAAAATTAATATGCACGACTTACAGATGCTAAACCCCTTTAATGCCAAGGAACACTATGGACAATATGTATTTTACTACTATAAAATCCTAAAGCTTTCCTTTTTTCTAAATGAAGACAGCAATACTTAGGTTTATCATCATTATCATTCACTTGCAAAGGAAGATCATAACAATACACTTTTAACTCTATAGACAGCAACACAGCTGCAACTCATTCCAGTTTGAAAACAGGCATGATATTTGGTAGTAAATTCATCACCAGTAGGTAGCATGTTGGAAAGAATATATAATCAGCTTGAGCTAGGAATTCTCCAGAACAACTTAGAGAAAGAAGTCATTTGAATTCCTTGAAATAGTGGTGTGCATCCATCTGCTGTACCTTACAGATGTCATGAATTAAATCACCAAACTGTAGCATATATCTCTATTTGTTAAAATATTCACTGTAAGCAAAAAAGAAGAAATAATCCTCCTCTTGCTGGATAACTCCCAGGGCCCAGTACTTACTCTTACCATTGTACCATGTTGCTGACATGGACAGTGGGATTGAGTGCGCCCTCAGCAAGTTTGCCAATGACACCAAGCTGTGTGGTTCGGTGGATACGCTGGAGGGAAGGAATGCCATGCAGAGGGACCTTGACACGCTTGTGAGGTGGGCTGATGCCAACCTCATGAAGTTGAACCATGCCAAGTGCAAGGTCCTCCACCTGGGTTGGAGCAATCCCAGGCACAGCTACAGGTTGGGCAGAGAAGAGATTCAGAGCAGCCCTGCAGAGAAGGACTTGGGGGTGTTGGTCAATGAGAAAATGAACAGGAGCCGGCTGCAGTGTGCGCTTGCAGTCCAGAAAGCAACCGTATCCTGGGCTGCATCAAAAGGAGCGTGACCAGCAGGTCGAGGGAGGTGATCCTGCCCTTCTACTCTGCTCCTGTGAGACCTCACCTGGAGCATTGTGTGCAGTTCTGGTGTCCTCAACATAAAAAGGACATAGAGCTGTTGGAACAAGTCCAGAGGAGAGCCATGAAGATGATCAGGGGACTGGAGCATCTCCCATACGAAGACAGGATGAGAGAGTTGGGGCTGTTCAGCCTGGGGAAGAGAAGGCTCCGTGGAGACCTCATAGCAGCCTTCCAGTATCTGAAGGGGGCCTATAGGGATGCTGGGGAGGGACTTATTTGTAAATTAATATTTGTAAATTTATTTGTTATATTATTTGTAAATTAATAATCCCTTATTTGTAAATTAATATTACCCCTCATTGATCTCTAAATTAGTCTCCAATATGCTATTTGATACTTGAAAACTGTCAATGCACAGTTGTTCTGTTAAGCATGATCCTCTGAATGGAACCTTTCCCACTCCTGATTTATGACCATTACCTATATTTCAATTTCAATACCATCTGATAGAAAGACAAAATAGCATTTTCTTAATACAATTTCTTCAGATATCAGAAGTACCAAAATCTATGTTGGGAAATCTGCAAATACATGTATATCCCCTTTTTTTTCAAAAGGTTTTGTTAAGCCACCCTCCTTTGCACTCCAAGGTAAAGAAAATATTATTTTAAACAGTGTTGCATAGCAATGCAAACATCTTGGTACAAACATTACACATTGCCCACAACCTGGTTTTACTATGTTGTTATAACAATGGAAAAGAATAAGCAACACCAAGAGGCAATGTTTCTTTACAAACTGAGCTAAAATAATGTGTCAGTTTACAAGTTCAAACAAATGCCAACAAAAATGCAATGCAGCTGTCGAAGGGCTATCCAAGTGCACACTGACTACAGAGCCATCACTGCTCCAGAGCTGTAGTAAGAAAATGACTGGCAAGGAATGCACAGGAAAGAACATCTGCAGTTGGAAATTTTAGTATTGACAGAAGTTGCTCTTCGGAGCATTTGCTGTGGTGAAAGATACCTTTATGCAAAGGCCCAGCCCTTAAGCCTTCTTCAGTGGCTTTCTATGGCATGTGGGCGCATGCTGGACCCATGGCAGAATTCTTCTCTGTACAGCCTGAAAACTGAGTTAAGCTCTCACAATGTGCATCACAGCAAGTTCTTATCTCTGTTACGTCTTCCGAGAGTATCTGTTCACAGCTTCAGAAAAGATGACTTTTTTTGTTTAGTTTTTCAGCAATGTTCTCAAGGCTTGTAACACAATAGCCAGGAAGTAGGTGTTTGTGAGAGAGAATATGTAATCATTCTTATGAAAACTTTGTGAAAGAAGCAGTATCTTAGAAACTTTTTTTTTGTTGGAGAAGGGGTGGGCTGGGGGAAGTGACACTGCAGTGATCTGACTCAGGTTAATGAAAGTTATTTATGTAGGCGCATTATACTTTCTATGTGGAAAAAACAGTTACATTTTCTTCATTATTACTGTATCAGGAGTAAACAGCATTCAACAACCCGATCCATACCCTCCTTAGAACCTTCTGCTAGCAAAGATGATATGGATTAGTAGCAGAGAAGGCTTTCTTGGGAGATTCAGTACTCCAAAAGCCCTCTGACAGAAGAGCTATTGCAAGTCTTTTCCACTAGCTCAACAGAACTCCTCATGAAGTCTCTTCACTATGAAATGAGCAAGGTATTAAAGAATTTGTGCTCCCAATTTTCCAATTTTTGGGAAGCATACTGCAATGTTCTGATAATGAAAGGTACTGTACAAAGAAAACTTATGCCACTTCTCAAGCACATCTAACTGCTGACTCATGTTGAAAGATAAAACTTAAACAATGAAGTGAGTGAAACAAAAAAAAGCACAGCAAAACAAGTGAAAATGGAGTGTTCACACTCATACAAGCTGTAGTCACTACACACTGTTATTTGGCCTTCTCTGCTATGAGGCACCTGGAATCTCAACTGCAGTTAATATTTTTCAACTGAAAAGCTACAATATGCCCATAGAAATCTGTAAGTTACAGAGGCAGTGTAATTCCTAACTACAAACACAATTTCTACTCCCTCTTCTCTGTAATAATTAGAACTCCAGTAATGGAAAAGACTGCTTTCTTTAATGGCATTAATTTAAATGAAAATAAATGGATTCAGTTTTATTTCAAAATTCTCTTATCTGTGCTTCAAGTGCCTGCAGGCTACATGCTGCCTCAGACTAGATGCGTCTACATCAACTAAAAGGGAGGTGACCCATGGATGCTGTATGAGCACCGACTCTGAAAGCGAAAGAACCTAAGCTTTAGAATTAAACTCCTTTCTAACTTTTCTACAACTTTTCTGTTGTTGGTGATAACTGGAGGAAAAAAAAAAAAAAAAAAAAAAAAAAAAAAAAAAAAAAAACC
>NDXB01018869.1:210712-221596 GCA_002631895.1 Agapornis roseicollis
GGAGGAAAAAAAAAAAAAAAGAAAAGAAAAAAAGAAAGGTTGCACCCAGGGAATAGGCAGGACTTGGCATGTATTCAGGTCAAAACGTATTCAGATATTATCATGCTGATAATCATCAAAACACATTAAACCACAAAATGTGGATATGTAACTGAAATACACGTGTTTAAATAAAAGAGCCCAGGATGCTAAATTTATCTTGATGAAAACACTTACAAAACCTCTCCCTTCAAAGAGTGGCAGATTTTAGTTTCCAATAAATATTAAAAAACTTAAACTAAAACCAATCCCAACCCAAACCTGTTCTTTAGTAAAAAATGACTTTGCATCTCCTGCAGACTATTAAGAGGCTGTAGAGCCAAAATGAAAAAAACAAACTAGCTGATAACTACTTTCAAGTATTTTTTTTTTATTCTTATTCAGAGTGATAAAAGGATGCAAATGCTATACCACATGCAGCTATGTGGGCATTATTATTGGTTAATCCAAGATGACTTGTGCTGAATTAAACTATGTCTTTCCAACACAGGACTGAAAAGATGCTAAAGGTACTGATACCATATTAAATGTTGAGAAACTACAACTTTACATTTGGAAGCAGGGGGAGAGGAAAGAAGTCATTCATTCTACCTTTCTCAAACAAAGATCACCAGTTTTCAGCAGCAGAAGTTGAAAAGGAATGGCAGTAGCGGCAACTGAGTTTTACAGCACTCTTGGTCTAATCAGTCATTGCTCGTGTACATAGCCAAGTGCTTCGGTCTTTTTGCTAACAACATTCATAATCACAGTTGATTTACTGCTTGATTTCAGTATGCTATTGAAACAATTCTAGGAAAAGTGAGAACCTAGGAACCATTATGATTATGCTAAAATGTTGTAAGTTAAGATATTGCAGAAATTTCACAAAAGAAAGCTCATATTTTCACATTAACAATTCAGAAATTCAAATCCAGAATATCCTAGCAATTTATGGAGGCATGTTATTAAGCCAGATTGCTTTGGATTATATGTCTGTTGCTGTTCAAGAGAAAATACCTATGGATTGAAAATTCAGCCTGCAAAAGACAGAACAGGCATGCAGGAAATTAAGAAGCAGGTATGCAAGCAAGATGACAGAATGAAGAAGAAGTGGAGAAAAGTGGCTTTAAGCAATACAGGCCTTTGGCCAGAAAAATGAATACACCTAAATTAAAACTTCAGCCTGCGGTTTCCAAGGCCAGACACCTGAGTGCAACTCTGGCATGATGAGAAAAGCCTGCACATAAGAAGGAACACAGGTCTCCAGACACTACAAGATTAGAGGATCCACTTTTCATAACTATGAAATGAATACAAGAATATGCTTTCTATTAATACTTTAAAATATATGTTCATTTTTAAAAATCCCAAACCAATCAAAAAAACCCTGAACAAAAGCCTATCCCTGAAGTAGGATATGAATCTAGCTGAATGACAACTAAACTACCATTCTGTAGCACAGAAACAAGTACTCAACTCAGAGCTCATTAAAATCAAAATAAATCCGATGCTCTCTGTAAGTCGAGCTTGTATATAAATATCATATATTTACTCACTCCTGCCAGATCCTGAATCAAAACAAGTATTTTCCTTCAGTACACCCCCCCCCCCGATATGCTTATTCCCTGATATGAAGCAGAGCTTATTCCTCATTTTGCAGGATACAGATCACCCAAGACAAATAGAATCACTTTATTATTCTTATCATTATTGCTGTACAATACAGTCAAGAACAGAAGTTTCAAAAGACTGCTTAGTCCATCTTCCTGTCCTGAGGCATGATTCAAAAATAGACATCTGTCTAAACTATCATTATCCTACAACAGTTCTACCATATCACTCCCAGTCAGAAAATAATTGTTATTTACACATGGCAAATGCAATCGTCCTTCTTAAAAATTGGATTGCCTTTTTTCCCCCCCATCAAGACTCTTCTTGATCACCAGCCTTCCAATGGTCAAAATAATTAGACCAAAAAACCTAAAATAAATTCACACTGTGGACTGCTAAATCCATGTCCAGGCTTCCCCTTCCAGAATAAACAAAGCTAATTCAATTAAAAATTGCTCATAGTGGACAGAGGCAAACATTTTGGTTTTCCCTTTTCCAAACTCCTTTTAATTTACCAGTAATACTCTCTGTATGACATATCATTTCAGTATGGATCTTCTCAATGCTAGTGAGAGAGAGGTCATTACTCTTGCAAGAACTCAGGTTGTTAAAAAAAAAACAAAAAAAAACCAAAAAAAATCTCATTCCTCCATGCTACCTGTAATTAATCATCTATTTGATTTTTCTTGCAATGCACTTATTCACCAGTTTCATTTGATGATTTAATTTTATATACCAGGTGCAGTATTTTATGATTTATTTTTTCTCTATTTTATTTCATTCTACTGATTTCAGATTACAGTTAAAATTCACAATTTGGATTTCTATTCTTGCCCTTAAAAGTGCTTGCATATAACATGGAAATCAAATGTGTATTCCTGTAAGTATACATCCAGTGGAATGAAGAACTTAGGAAGCTGATCCACTATTTGCATGTCTTCCACACACGTATTATCTGTTGCCCTCATTCTTTACTTCCATTAATAACATAAAACATATTTTATGTTCTACGCCCAAGTCCCACAAGTTGTACTTACTCACCTGGTACAACAGCATAATTTTTCAATTTACATTAAGAAAAGATAAGAGAATTCGGGCATTTTTCAGATGCTTTTGTATGCTAAAGAAGATTATGCCCAATGGTTTGTTTTTTTGTTTGTTTGTTGGTGGTGGGGTGAGAAAATGGAATCAAATTATTACAGTTTAACATAAAAAAAAAAAAGATGTTTTAATGAAAAACAGTACCTCATGCAATAATGGCAAATTAAATGTATTATATGTCAAATTACTACAGCAAGAAAATGATTAAAAATGGACACAGTGTTCTAAGTGTTAGAGTGTGAAGAATGTACAGAATATCTCTCTCCTTAAATTGAAAGCAGTCTTTCAATTAAACATGTTTTCCCAGGGTTCTCTACTAACAGCTATGTAAAAGTTAGTAAAACATTTGCATGTATGTTCTTCCTTTCTCTCCTTCACTACTTCATTGTTGAAACAAATAAAGGTCTACTGCTGCTACGGGCTCCCAATTCTTGGGAGTTTTGAGTCAAAACACATCAGAAAAGTGACTGAACACCAGTGCATTTAAATAGCTGAACACACCGCTCACCAATCTCTAGGATGAAAATAAAAAATATTATGACATTTTATTCTCCAGTCTTAATCAGAACTCGGTGCTAAGCAAGTTGGTTCAGTTACTAAGCAAAAATGATTTTTCAGGCAGGTGCTCTCTGTAATTAAACTGGCTTAGATTTTACAAACTCACCTTTCCCTTTATTCTGCAGCAACCAAACAGCATTCACTCATAGTTAAAAGCCCACCTGACCTAGTGAATATATGACAGTCTTTTTAAGCAAGTCACATTACTGCTACTTCTTCAGCCTGTAACCTTAGCATACTCTCTTAAGGTGATTGCAACCGTTTCCAAGAAAAGTTAACCTTTAACTGTAAAAGAGGGGAAAAAGGGCAGCATTCTTTCCACAGAACAAACAAGACTGCCAAGAGACTTCTTCAGACAGCAGGAAATCTGGTTCAAAGAGAACATCCTAGTGGTGGAAACACAGTATGTGATAATTTTAGCTCTTTGCTTATTGCTGCTGCTTCTAAAAAAAAAATTACTCCACAGTAGAAGCATTTCGGATGCTTCTCAGAGAAACAGTAACATGCTAATAGAGTGAACAGTCCTTTAGAAAAACAAGAGAGGATACCTCAGACTTGCTCCAAAGCATCATCTTCAGCTCCAGTAACATTTTCTTCCACTGGCACGTTTCTTCCTATTTCACTATGAAGCCAGAAGGTACATCCTTTCCAAGGCTTATGCAAAGCTGAAGCAACAGCCAGCCATGTCCTAAGAAAAAGAATACATAATTTAGCACACTTCCCATGGCAAAACACAAGTAGTTTTGATATTATCTTGCAGGTAACAGTAGATCCATTCACAGAACAGAAATGTTTTTGACCAGAGACTGGCTGGTACTGCAGTCTGGTGTAGCTTCCTCGGTATTTTGTCAATTTCCTCTCCAACCACCGAATTCATGCTTCTGTAGACTCTTACTAGCAATTGCAGGAGTCTTCCAGAGTAAGGAATGCTACTTTTACAAAGCGCCACCACAACACAATACCAAAATGGTTGGTTTTCCTGGGCATACAGCCTTGCATGACAGGGACACATGATAATGTAACAGCCAGCTGATAACTTGAATTGGGAAGTAGGAACTGTTTGCATGTGTTTACCTTTACCACAGCCTGAGGATACTGAAAATAGCTGCTACCTCTTCCTCACAAGGGCTATCTCTTGGTCATACATATAAAGCAAAAATAATTACATGATGCAGACAGTTCCCTATCTTAAAAGGACCCAACTTCTACTGGATTACTGTAACTGTGATCCAGTGCCATTTCAGTCATCTGACTTAAGATTCAGAAATTGGAACTAAAAATGCTAAGGTACAGGTAGTTATAATCCACACAGTTGCACAGAACATCCACTAAGGTGTGGGGTGATTTGTTTGGTTGTTGGTTTTTTTTGTTGTTGTTGTTGTTTGCTTGTTTTTAACATGTATAGCAAGAAACCAAATTGGAATGTTGAGGAATTACATTATTTGTATTTTTATTAAAAGAATTCACAAAGGTACAGTTCATAGCTACAACTTTCAGATTCCAGCTTATCTATCACACTGGAGAAAGGTTACTTGTATTCCAAATAACAAGTTCCAAATAACAGTTTCTGCTGGATTTGGCTGGGGTTGAGTTAATTTTCTTCATAGCAGCTGGCATGGGGCTCTGTTTCGGAGCTGTGGTGGGAACAGTGCTGGTAACACAGGGATATTTTAGTTATTGCTGAGCAGTGCTTACACAGTCTCAAGGCCTCTTCTGCTTCTCACCCCACCAGCAAGGTGGCCGGTGTGCACAAGAAGTTGGGAGGGGACACAGCTGGGACACAGGTTTGTTTGTGCACACAGCTTTTGCTTTACCTATTAAATTGTCTTTATCTTAACCCATGAGTTTTCTCACTTTTACTATTGTAACTCTCTCCCCCACCCCGATGCAGGGGCAGTGAGCAAGTGGCTGTGTGGGGCTGAGTTGCTGGCTGGGGTTAAACCATGACATAGTCTGGCACAAACTAACAATTTTGCAGTTGCTGAACACCAATTAAATTGAAAGCCCACAATGTGATTTTTTGACAATTACTGGTATGTTTCTCTGATCCATCTGCATTTATATGTCCTGGTAATTGCAATTACAGTGCAGGTACATTACATTAATTCTGTATTATGTGCATTTCAAGTATTTATTTTTCTATGCCTTACTAAAAATTTCACAATGACTAAGTAGGAATGCAGCATGAAAGCTATTTTAATATTAGAATAAATTTACTTTTGGTTCCTGATGCACCCTATTGGATTTTCTCTCATTTGAAAGCCAGTTTTCCTTCTTCAAATATTCACTTTTTTTCAATTTATCCCAAACAAAAACGAGTAACAAAGAACAAACATAATAAAACAGGCAAGTGCACTGAAGAAAAGATCAACAGAAATGATCTACAGTCCCCAAAGCTGTGCCAGGCATTTATGTGCATTTATTTCCTTTCCTCCACTCAGTAACTGCTTTAACTGTATACCAAAATCTCTCCTTTGGACCTCAAGATTCAATCAAATCTTCACAGGCACTTCAACTATATAAAACAACACAACTGACATTCCAATCTTCATATTCTCCATAGTTCAGAGAAAGCAACTATGGAGCACTCCTCTTCAACTCCCTCCAGTAATGAGTGACCATTTGTCCCTACCAGTTAAAAAGTCTCCAGATCAAAAGTTATCCTTTGGAACAAATTCAGCAGTGGAAGGCACTGATGACAGTTGTAACTCCATATGTAGTCCCACACATCTGTTTTCACTTACAGTTGTTCCGTATCATTCATTAAATTTTAAAAATCCATATATTTCTAAAAAACACATAGATTTCCAGTGAAATAGAAGAGTAATAATACTAAGAGGTTGCACTACATAATTTTTCTCCCCTCTTTCATAAACTACATATGGAAAAAACATTAATGTTGACTATTAATTTGTTCTTAATGAGGAGCATTAACATCACCCATGTTAATGACCATGCCTCCACATTACTGGTAAAGAAAAAATCCTTGGTTTTTAGAATCAATTGAGTAAATAGGCCTGTTTTTCTTCTGGCACTTGAAACAGAATCATACAGAAACCTAATACAATTTTACATAGATCTTACTTTCCTTAGCAATCTAGTATATAAATCCCTGGCAGTGTTCAAGGCCAGGTTGGATGAAGCCTTGGGTGACATGGCTTAGTGTGAGGTGTCCCTGCTTATGGCAGGGGGGCTGGAACTAGATGATCTTAAGGTCCTTTCCAACCCTAACTTTTCTATGATTCTATAAATTAGCTGAACAGAAGTGATCTCAACTTCATTTAAGAAATGTATGTGGGGGAAAAAAATGCCCTATTGGAGACAAGATCAGCTTACCATTTTACAAGTGTTAACACCCACAGAAGTCAGGAGCAACTAGGCCCCTGATAAAAGTCTCTCACAGCACGTCACACAAATGCAAGTTTGCAAGGACAGAATTGACAAAACCAGCAGAGCAAGGATATGATTTCCATTCCATTCTTCCAGTACCAAATCTCGTAGCAGGATCCAAAAGGAGACATCTTAGAATTATTTACTTGCATCCAACCTGCTGCTCAGGAAAAGGCTGACTGCTGATACAGTGAAGGAGAACGCACCTTGGAAACCATAAAACAAAAGCTCAAAACAAACAGAAGTGGCATTTCAGTTTGGGTGCAACTCCTGAAGAAGGTCAACCTTGAGACTAACATAAAAATACTCCACTTGTGTCTTGACACAGGAGAAAAATCTAAAGATCCACTTCAATCTTCCGAGCACCCATCTACTAAAAAGGAGCTGTTTTAACACATAATTGCAGAAAATTGTGTTTTATAATATGATAACAAGTAACAGTTGATGAAAGGTAATTCAGTTAAACAAGTGATTTAAACAGCATAAATGAGGTATCTGTTTGCTTTTTGGTTCTATTTGTTTTGTTGTTTGTTTTTAGCAAGGCCGCAGGAAAGTTTTAAGCCAAAACTATGATTCCTTGTATAAATACATGATTGGAAAGACTGCGGACAACAGAACCAGACTCTTTCCAGGGGTGTGCACTGAGGTAACTGGCACAAACCAAATAAACAGTGAATTCCATCTGAAAACAAGTAAACACCTTTGGATGATGATGATATTCAAACCTGACTGGACATGGCCATGGACAACCTGCTCTTATTGACCCTGCTTTGAGCAAGGTCATTGAAGCAGATGGCCACCAGAGGTGCCTTTCAAGTTCAGCTACAACATGAAGAGCTTTGCACTTCTTCCTGGATAGGCATTACGCTACATTCTCTCTCTCTGCATACACACCTCAAAAAAACACCAAAGCCAACGAAATCTAAGCTGGGTGCTGATTCTAAATCAATACTAAGATCAGCCCAGCTGTATTTGAAAACAGGACTGGAAGGCAGCACTGACCTTGGTGTATTTGCTCCTCATTGGAACCTGTGTGTGTGTAAAGCCAAAATTAGGGGTTTGGGTTTTCTTAAAAGCAACTGTTCAATTTCATCTCAACAATAAACTCTCCGTAATGGTTTCCTTTGGTTCCCACTTCCTTTAAATGTAGCTAGCTACAGCTACATAAGACTGCTTACATAGGAATGTTCTGAACTGACAAAGCTGAACACACAAATCAGGTCTGGAATGAGGCATTAAAAATGGGCACTCTGCACTCAACAACTGATCAGCCCAGACCTGCACACAGCTTATGTGACTTCTGCTACAGCCTCTGTATTTGCCTACATCCAGGTCCACTCTTGGCACCAGCCATGGAAAACAGCGAACCCATTGTCTGTGGCCTGAAACAGCTGGCATGTCCTGTGAAACCCTTCTCATGCCCCTCAGGTGTGAAGGCTCTGACAAATCACCACACAGAGGCTGCAACCACCTCACTGCTGAACAAAGATAGGGGGGAAAAGGTACTGCATCTGTTACAAGACTCCCAATTTTACCCTGAACACATGGAAGAAGACCAAAGACTTTATTATTGTATAATTTTATGGCTTAATAATTCAAGATCTACTTTTTCTCAAAACCCAAATGCCTATTAAACACAGATACACACCTTACCATCCACAGAGCCCAGACAGAGGGGAAGCAAGCGCTAGGGGCAGAAGGGGCAGACTAGGTGAGGTCCCAGGCTCACCCCGTCAGTACCCATGTCCAGCTCTGCCTCACGGCGAGGCGCGGAACCGCACTGCGCACCACCAAGGCCAGACCCCTCCGCGGACATTGCGCGAGGCAGCCTCCCCTCAGCGCGGCGCGTAGCCACGGTCGATGAGGTACCTGCACGCGCCTCAACGCAGCCGTTAGGACTCGAGAAGCTCGAGGCGAGGCGCGGCGCGTGCCTCAAGCCCCGCCTCTTCCCCTCTCTCCTCCCCCTCCCCCGCTCCCCACCCACCACCGCGTGCGCAGGCGCCATCGGGGGTCTGAGTGTCGCGCCCGTAATGGCGGAGTTCAGCGTTGAATGCGGCTCGCGGAATCCAGGTGACTGTCACCCCGTGTGGAGCTGCACGGAGTGTCTCATAACGGCAAAGAGGGCAGGTCAAATAACAGCATCTCCGGAAAGGTTTTTAGATACTGTTTTTCTCCCTTGGAATGTCACTTATTTATAGTGAAATTACAATGAAATGTTAGTGTCTGTAGCGCTGGTCTGGTTATGCTAGAGTGGAGAAAAAGTCCTTCACCAGCTGCCAGCAGAAATTCCACCTGTAGAGTGCACGCTTCCTCAGCACCGGGATGTGTGCTGCAGGGTACAGCCACAGTGTGCTGTGGTCTGAGCACACACCTAGGTTATTTTGCTGTCATGTCGCCGATTTTCCGCTGGTAAAGCAGAGACTGAAAACCAGATGCAGTTACAAAGAACTGCAAGATTCCAAACCTCGGAACACCAGCTCAAACCTGGCACAGCAGGCCCTATCCTGCTTCCTGAAAACAGACCGCACACATTGCTGAGCCTTATCCTGCACATGGACGGGAAAAGCGAGACTACATCGGGAGCAAACCTGCTGAGGGCATGAACGGGCCCATGGCCCACACCAGGAAATAGCTGCCTTTACAGTGGCAAGTGACAAGTGTCTCAGGGGCAGTCTGTCAGGATCCTGCTGTCACTTGTGTGCTGCAGCCTTTTGCAACATGGTTATGTTTTGTCCACCTCTAAATTTGGGTGAGGGTTTCCTTAGTGTGTATGTATCCCTTGTTGATACTTAATTCTGAGGAAGCTCTGGAAGAAGAAATGAAATAAAAATAGCATGTCACAAATTCATCTTGAATTACTTTATTTTTCACAATAATAAAAAATAAATTAGTCATAAACAAAAATAGTTAACATTTTTTCATCAAAGAGAAAACGTATACAATATGGAAAGGATGCTGTACAGTTCTGGTTCAGGTGCATTGGCATGGATACATATTCCTGAACGAGTCAGAAAGCAATTTGCCTATATTCTCCCCCTTTAATTCACTTGATGAACTGGCTAATCAGGAAGTTTAGAAAATTGTATTATGGATTTTCAGTATGACATATATACAAAAATATATATGTAATACCTGTGCTATAAAATTCCCTAAAAAACTGGGTTAGTAAAATGAAAAAGCTGGACAATAATTGAATTGTATATGTAAATAAATACATATTAGGTCCCTTTTAATAAAAAAAAAATCTGCCTATTCTAAATATTTGAATATTTTGGTGCAGTGGCTTATTCCATAGACACAGCTCAGAATTATTTCCCATAGACATCTTGTATTTACAAATAACAACAAAATAAGTTATAATAAAGTATATCCTTCTGCCAAAATCAATTATGAGGGTCAAGTAGAAAATTTTATACATATTAAAAAAGTTAGGGTTTCTTTTGTCTCCAATCCTTCCTGATCCTTTATGTAGATCCTGAGTGACTATGATGGGATTTCAGAAGTCTATATGTACCCAACCCCTGTGAAGGCCACTGGTCTCCAGAGACCAAACACAGCACGGACAAAACAGTCCAGGGCAAGCAGCAATGACAGCTGTCGCTGGAAAGTCAATGGTTGCTCAAAATTAAGCTCCTCTCCAGATATAGTGATAGTTATCTATAACCCATTATAGTAAATGGAGATACAGAAGATGGGGAACACACATTCTTCAGAACTTCTGCTTGCTAAAAGCTGAGAAGCAGAGCTGAGTTCAGGTATAGTGTGGGCTCCCATAAATGGAATTCTCTCCCTTTCACTAGGTCTGAGTATCACCAACAATACTGAGATACTACAATGATTACAAGTTTGCTTGAAAATATACTGAAAATGCTTAGGGTGATTTTTCATTTCTGATATAGAAATAATTATTTTACTCAATTTTCTAAATAAACAGCTAAGGTATCCCATACAAACACATTCTGTAACTTAAAAAAAAAGAAAGTTTACTTTCTGTGCTCAAATTTTCATGTTTTGTGTGTTCCAATTACAGACTTGCATGTTACCTGCATAATACACAGAACAGCTCTTACGAAGGCAGAGACACTAAGTGTAAGTCTCAAGAAAACCATGCAGACACCCAGTTTTTCCTTTGTGGAGACAATAATTCTCTTTTTTTTTTTTTTTTTTTTTTTTTCAAAAAGTTTTCTTTTTAAGGCCCACCATATC